>QLPI01017130.1:0-10263 GCA_003314275.1 Chroogomphus rutilus | reverse complement strand
CTAGCCACTCCAAAACGGTTTGCAGGACTTAACCGATATCTCGGCGTCACCGAATCTTGACACTTTTACACTACAGAACTAGTCTCTATATATACTAATTCTAAGCTGATTATATAACTCCCTAATAAGGCAAGACCTTCTGGAAATTAGTGGAAGATTACAGAAAGGGATGGAAGATCCTGGAATCCTCTGGAAGTCACAGTGTCACCCTTATAGTTACTAATAATAAAAGAAGAGAAAGATTCCCACGGCTTGTAGTCTTGTGACTGGTCAAGTCACAAAATATTAATAGTAAATGAGCCATGCTTCTGGGCTGACCTTTATGTAATAGCCATTATATAAGCCCAGGAATTTGTTGTACAATATGGACTGAGAACTTGACCCAGGACTTTGGTGCCATTTTCCATATATTAAGTAATTGGCACCCAATTGTGGTTCCTTGTGGGTCCAAATAGAGATAGTCAAAAAGTATATGTTTTTGAGGGTTTTTCCTTGGACTTGAAGGTTTGTTATTTAAGAGTTAATTACTATAAGTAATTCACTCTTAAATGGCCAGCCAAAATTTTATTATATTTTTTTGGTAGTCATTTTAGGACTGATTTGATAGGTGACTTTCTTTAGAGGAGAGGTTTGGATCTTGTATGCTGATCCAGTTCAGAAGTCTTGTAGAAATATATTGGAGAATTCCCGGTTCCCCAACATCTCGCTTGGTACATCTGGTATGACTTAACAGGGACTTGCATCACATGCCCATAGTACTATAATGAGCATACATTATAATGATGAAGTGTTATTGTATCCAGTACTGACTGGTAGATACTATAATATTTTACTATATTATTGGTAGAAAGAAGAAATATTCGAGATAAGCATGGAATTAGTACTTGTCACTGAAAGTTTACCACATATGCATCTATGTGCATCTAAAGATGCTTATTCATTAAAACAGTTCCCCAACTATTATCTGGTGACACCACCATTCCAACTCTTCAAATACATTATAATGATATTTTATCTACAGTGACTCAAAAAATTGTCCCAATGTTTTGCACTGTCTGCTTCATGGTCATATAGCATCATAACAAGGCCAAACAGAGCCAATATGTTAGTGTATGTAAGAGAGGTCTTGTTAAGGGCTATATGTGAAATCAAGAATTATATGATTTGATGATGTTTCAACATGGAGATACAGCCAATTCATTTTGGGGACTTATTGGGACAATTATTTGACTAGGCATCAGATACATCATAATCTGATAGTGTCTGGTTCTGTCAAGCCCACAATACCGAGCTCCAGTTCACTCAGTAGTACCAACCGAACAACCCTTACCGCTTGATCCCACACACCAGTGACAAGTCATTCCTCACTAGTAAGTGGTCTTGGCTCGGTACATTTGGTTCATCATTTGGTTCACTTTCCTCATCCCACCCCTTCTATTCCTTATTATTCTTTCATTCCCCATCCTTCCCTTCACCTGTTTCCCCTTGGGACATTCACTATTCATTTATTATTTGGTCATGGCCCTATTGTTTTATATTTGGCCACTTTCTATTGTTCTATTCTCACTCAAACTCCTACTTGTTTATTATCGGTCATATCTCATTGTTCTATTCTAGATCACTGTGGACAATACTTCCACATGGTCTCCATACCTTATTCTTTTCTCCATGTCTTATGCCACCCTTATTCCACATTCCGCCTCTTGACCTATATAAGTAGCGAATGCATGTACATAGTTCCTCAGTCTGAGTATCAACTAGGTTCACGCCTTCCTGCTCTCCTTCCTTCTGTCTAAAGTCCTTTACTTGGGCCAATACTCTCAGCACTCTCCTGAGTATCTCTTCCATTCCAAATCAGTGGCATGCACAGAAAGTAGGGCACAATGCACAAGTACGTTGAAGCCATGCTACTCCAACTGGCTTGCAGGACTTGGCCACTTCCTGGCAGCATTGTGAAGTTGGCACTATTAATATAGTACTCGGCCCATGCATCATTGGCATTACCAATACCTGACAGGTTCCTATGACATGGGAAACTTGATGGATAGTTATCAGGATGATTGTACCTTACATGGTTCCTGGATCTAATGTATTTAAGAAGGGCCAGTATTCTCAGGGTCTGTTTTGGAACCGTAAGCTGGTAACCCAAGAGCTGTGACAAAACTTTGGTGTGAAGAAAGTCTAATCAAGTTCTCCGACAAGACGACAGCAAGCTAATGCCTGTCTGGGTTGATGTCCAAAAAGAATTGTTTAGAGGGGGCCTTGGCAGGTGACTTGTCAATTACATGTAGGAATAATAGTTTATGTTTGTGAACTATTATTCTACCCTTGCCTAGGATTATTTCCACGGATGTTCTATAAAATCTAGTTTAGTTCCTTTTATGATGTTTTTACGTACCTTTTATATTTTGGCCAAGAAACCTTCCACCGCATAGAAGGGTTTAGATTTATTCCACAAACAAACCTCTATTGATAAGTCTTAGTGGTCAGCGACCTACTTAAGAGAGTGCTAGCAGCACTAGATAATCCGGCAGATTATAGGTGAAGATAAGATTGATTTTATGCTACAGAACTAGTCTCTATTTATACTAATTCTATGCTAATTATGTAACTCCCCAATAAGGCAAGGCTTTCCTGAAATTAGTGGAAGGGTGTGGAAAGGAATGGAAAGTCCTAGAAGCCTGTGGCAGTTACGAGTCACCCTGTAGTCACTAAATGAATCACCTTATAGTCATTAATGAGTCACCCCATAGTCATTAATGAGTCATATTCCCATGGCTGGTAGTCTTGTGACTGGTCAAGTCACGAAATATTAATAGTAAGTGAGCCGAGCTTCTAGGCTGACCTTATGTGTAATAGTTATTAAATAAACCCAGGAATTTGTTGTACAAATCAGTCTTGAGCCAGCAATTTGGCACCATTTTCCATGTGTAAGTGTTTGGTGCCAGGCTGTGGGTCATTGTGGGTCCGAAATAGAAATAAGCGAAAAGTATAAGTGTTTTTGGAGGATTTCCTTAGGCTTGAAGTGCTTGATGGTTTAAGAGTTAATTACTTTGAGTAATTCACTCTTAAATGGCCAGCCAAAATTTATTATATTTTTTGGTAGTCACTTTAGACTGATTTGTTGAATTATTTTCTGAGTGAGAGTGGTTTGGAATCCTTTATGCTGATCCCTGATCTGATGGCCCTTCATATCTGTTAGAGAATTCCCCATTCCCCAACAGGGTCCCTAAAGTCAACATGCATCCCATTCTCAGAAGGATACTATCCTCTCCCTTGCTTCCAATAGTCACCCTATACATATGTTATATTGCCTCCAAACTTGGTGTTGGCAGGTCTACCATCTCTAGGGTCCTTCGACAACTCCTCCCCAATCAATAAATTCTTTCTTATAGTCATCATTCCAAGCTCTCTCTCACTGATAAATGATCAATCCTTACCCAAATCACCACTGGGAAGGCTGCCAATGTGTCAGGCACTGAAAATGCCAACATTGCATGGGCCGAGTACTAATGCAATAGTACCAACTTCACGATGCTGGCAAGGAATCAGCCAAGTTTAATAGACCAATTGGGATGGCTTGGCTTCAATGTACTTGTTTGTTGCACCCTACTTGTTTTGGAACCTGTCAAGACTGTGGTGTTAAGTTAATAACACTTCCAATCTCTATGACTGTGGAATAAACAAGTCTAAGAGAATACTAAACTTTGCTGCAGCACAACTCCGGAAATAATTTAATATTTGTACCTTGGTTACAACCCTCTGTAATAACTTGACAAAGTTAAAACGGCTGGATTGTAATGCATTTCTTAGCAGCAAAGACTAATAGTCTGCAAAGTCTGTATTAGGCTCACGGACACTATTGGGGTCCAAGTATTCCTAAAAGAAGGGAATGCGCTCAGAGGCTAGAGGAAATAAGTGGATTGACTTGAGATTCAAGTTAATTCACTCTGAGGTAAAGACAGGATAAATGTATTGCTTGTGAGGCAACAACACTTAACTGTAGAGTATCTCTGGTCAGGAAAATCAACTGAGCAGATCAACCCTTAAAGCAGAATGTAATCGACTAGAAAATCAATAGCCAATCTCACCCTGTAGAATCACAAGGATGTCACCCACCCTTGGCGTCAAGCAGGAAAATCAACTATTTAACTAAGACTAATACAGGAAAATCAACTGTACTAATCCCTGTCACTGGAAAATCAACAGATGACTAAGAAAAGAGTCACACAAGTCAGACAGACTGGTAGGATAGAAGCTGATGTATATTGTTATTTTTGGGAGGCCATATGTCCTCCTTTTATATTGTATTTACACTAGGGCGAGAACTTCTATCTATTAATGGACATGGAAGGTTGTAGAACATTCTAGAAGATTCCTAGCCAATCAACTTTCAGTACCTGACTATGAGTCATTTCCTTGCATAGCCTTGATCATGCACAGACCATGTACACAGCTTTGATGCCATATATGTACATTATTTTGGCCTATTTACACTGGCCATGTCAAGCCTTGCATAGCCCCATACCTGTGCTAAAATAGCTAGCATAGCCATGAAGCAGTGCTGTTGCAATGGGCACAGCATTGTGCCTACAGTACGGGACAAGCAAACTCAACCAATTTGGTTTTGAGTGATCGCGAATTTTTTGTGACAAACTGATTTTAGGTTCAGATTCAGAATGTCAAAATACGTCTAAAAAACATGTTCCAAAGTTTTTCCAACGAGTTTTAAGGGTGGCCAAATTTTTGGGCCTTTTCAGTGCAACTTTTCACCCCAAATCTCAATGTCATGATGTAAATTTTAGTCAAGTATAACTTCAATTGACATCATGGCTTGTTCAGTAACTACATGTGATGCTTGGTTTGCTTTCTAACAGCCCAAGCAGCTCTGCAGTGGAAGATATCTTACTCCAAACACCACCTAATTCTAATGTATCTCTTATTAGATATTGTCTCCTTGGAGGTAATTTACTACTTTTTTCCACACTCAAGTGTTGAGATGAACACTTCCACAGGTACTCTTGACTTTTATTTCTTTTCTGGCCCAAGCTCACAAAAATTCATTGAGCAATACTACTCTGAGCTTGTTGGTACACAGATTTGGGTTCCAGCATGGGCATTTGTATTCCACCTTTACAGGTACTGCTACTTCCTCATCATCATTTCCTGAGAAGTTGCTTCAATATCACTTTTCGACTCATCTACTCATCTAGGTATCTAAAAGACAGTATTTGATAAGAGATACATTGGAATTAGGTGGCATTTGGAGTAAGATATCTTCCCCTGCAGAGCTGCCAGAATTTCAATTACCTGGTTTTGAAACACGTGTCACTGCTCACCTGAAGAGAAACACCCCATGCAATGATGAGGAACTGGTTGCCTCATCAAACCAATGTTTGAAGTATATAGGATGAGAGCCATATCTGCGAAAAACATAGTGATGAATCAATGAGTGTTTGAAGATAACAAGTTACCTCACTTACATATTTTGATCCAAGGGATCAGCGACATCTCTTGCCCAGAGTGTTTGAATGGTTTCAACATCACCATCATTGCCAATGTCTCAGCAAATGCCACTACTAGCAATCACTTTGCCCAAGCCATAGACATTCGCTCACTTCAGAAGGGTAGACACCAACTATACATGGACTCAACCTCTATGAAAGACATGATTACTAAATTCATCATGCACCTGCAAGTATTGATCCTCAAATACGAGTGCAATACTGTCTAGTATGGTTGAGTTATCAATGGTAGAATTTGCAGCAGGAATCAGAGTAGGCAGAAGTGACGTGATGCGGGTATCAAACAGAGGCATGGCATCAGGAGCAGACTACCAAGTAATCCAGAATGCAAAGGGTTTTGCATTATGTCCAGTAATGTTTTGTTTGCTTTTTGGAAGGTGGCCAGCAGGCATTATACAGTGTCTCACGGCCAGGTAATGATTGTGCTGGATTTGTATTTATTTGTTTATTAGTTGGTATTTAGTTATTTTTTCACAATTTTATCGGAATCATAGACTACTTAATCAAAGCTATTGATTGCACATTTTCCCCAGATTTTTCAGTTTTTTTTTTGGGGTGTGGCCAAAATTTTGACATGTCCAAAATAAAAATAATTTTAGAAAAAAAATGGCTTGTTAGATTGACTTTATTTTGATGTTAGATACTTCATTTAATGGTCTACTATTAATTTCAACGAGCTGATTTTGCCAGAAAATTAGGTCAAAAACTTTGGTTGAGTTTGCTTGTCCCATACTGTATGCACTTGGTAACTAATTCAAACTCCACACTGAGTTTGAATAATTACTGGTTTTGGATATGATTAGCAAACTCAGCTGAGTTTGTGGACTCTTGTGGATACTATAGTTGGGTATCAACAAAATAAAGGGCTTTTAGCCTCTAAAATATTGAGGAAAATAAGAGAAAAATATAGTGAATTTGAGGCTATTGGATACTGCATTTAGATACCCAAAGACTAATTTTTATGCCACAATTTTAGTGACAAAAAGCGAAAATAATCGAAAATTGTAAAAGAAAATTAAGAAAGAAATAACTGGCACCATTGGGTGCTTTTTTAGACTAGGCATAGACAGCCATAATCCCCTACACTACTTTCCATGCATGCTACTGATTTCAGAAGGAAGAGGGAACTTGGGAGAGTGCCAAGAGTGTTGGCCTGAGTAAAGGACTTCAGACAGGAGGATGAGGGAAGACAAGAGGCATATGCCAAGTCAATATTCAGAATGGGGAACTATCTACATCAATGTTCTACTTATATAGGTTAAGAAGTGAATGTGGAATCAGGGTGGTGTAAGACATGGAAAAAAGAATAAGGTATGGAGAGCATGTGAAAGTATTGTCCACAATGCTGTTATGGCTTGGTAAAGCCGAGGAGTTGGTCAAGTCCTGCAGACTGTTTGGGGTGGCTAGGCTTCAACATGCTCATGCATTGCATCCTGCTGTTCCACATGTGCCACTGATTTGGACAGAGGAGGGGCCCGTGAAGGTGCCAAGAGTGTCAGCTTTGAGAGAAGGACTTTAGACAGAAGAAGGGTAGACAAGGGGATGCGAACCAAGTTGATATTTAGAGTGAGGAATTATCTACATACATCCGCTACTTATATAGGTTTAAGAAGCAAGATGTGGAACAGGGTGGTGTATGGAATGGAAAACAATAATGTATGAAAAGTCATGTGGAGGCATTGTCCACAGTGATCAAGAATAGAATAAGGAATGTAGGCGAGAATAGAATAATGAAATATGGCTGAGAATAAAATAATGAGGGAGTGGGTGAGAATAGAACAATAGAGGGCAGCTGAAGATAAAACAATAGGGCTGTGACCAAATTAATAAACGAATAGTAAATGTTCCAAGGGAGAATGGGTAAGGGAATGGACAGGGAATGAGAGAACAGTAAGGGGTAGAGGGAATAGGGTGAGAGGAGTGGTCCAGATGATGAACCGGATGTACCAAACTGAGACCACATGGTAGTGAGGGATGATGTGGGTAAGGGTTGGTTGGTCAGTATTACCGAGTGAACCGGAGCTCAGTATCGTGGACTTGACAAATGCTCAAGAATAGAACAATGAATATAAATGAAAATAGAGCAATAAAATGTCGCTGAATATAAGATAATAAGAGTATGACCGAGTGTTAGGCACTGGGAATGCCAATGATGCATGGGCTGAGTACTATTGCAATAATGCCGACTTCATAATGCTGGCAGGAATCGGCCAAGTCCTGCAGACTGATTGGAGTGGCTTGGCTTCAACATAATCATGCATTGTGCCCTACTTTCCATGCATGCCACTAATTTGTAACAGAAGAGATACCCAGGAGAGTGCTGAGAGTGTCGGCCCAAGTAAGGGTCTTCAGACCGGAGAAGGGAAGATAAGAAGGCATAAACCTAGTCAATATTCAGAATGAGGAACTATCTACATAAATGCACTACTTATATAGGTTAAGAAGTGAGATGTGGAATCAGGGTGGCATAAGGAATGGAGAACAATAAGGTATGAAGAGCATGTGGAGGTATTGTCCACAATGATTAAGAATAGAATAAAGGAATGTAAACGAGAATAGAACAATGAAAATAAGATAATAGAAATGTGGCCAAGAATAAGATAATAGAAAATGACCAAATATAAAACAATAGGGTCATGGCCAAGGATAAAATAATAAGAAATGTCCTGAGGTGAAACGGACCAAGAAATAAGAATAAATGGGGTGGGGATTAATGGATAATGAATCAGGGAAGAGTGGATGAGGGGTAGGAATAGGGAATGTGGATGATGAGTGTGCCAAGCCATGACCGACATACCAAGTGACTTATGTGTGGCTTGGTCACTTGCATGTGGAATTAGACTGTTCATTTGGTTGGCACTGCTGAGTTACCTAATACTCGGTACATGTATTTGACAGTATCCCCCCCTAAGTGGCTAAACCTATAAAGCCAGTAGGCGGAGTTTAAAAATAAGGTTTGGGATACCTAATGTGACATCACAGAAGGTTTGGGATCTAGCACCTAAACTCCAACCATCAATACCATCAAATCGCACAACCCGTTACCATAAACAGCGAAAAATGGGCTACAAGACAGATGAAGACAATGTCTGAATCACCAAGCTTGAGGCAAAACAATTGGAGAGGCAGCAGAAATGAGAGGAGGTGGAAGCTGCCCAAGTTGTTGAGGAGAAGGCAAAATCCAAGCTGAGGAGAAAGAGAAGGCAGAGGCCATGGCAACAATGGTGGAGGTGAAAAAGGATAGAGGAGGAGGCTGCTGCTGCAAAGCAGGCAGCAGAAGAAGAGGCAGCCGTGGAGAAGGCAGCTGAGGTGAAACAACAGGCTGATAAAGAAGTGGCACAGGCAGCTGCCAAGCAAGCAGCAGAGGATAAAGCAGCTGTAAAGAAGGTGGCCAAGGACACTGCTGCAGTTCAGGCAGCTGAAGAGAAACTGTCAGCCAAAGCTCCTACTAAAGAGGCCGATGTGACCCAAAATGTCGAAGTACCCACAACTGAGGGTACCAAAAAGCCTGGGAGTCCAAAAGACATGCAGGTCCTGGTAAAACATATGTGCAAGAGGGGCAGCAGTGTGGAGGCGGGGCCTAGCACTGGGCCTGTGATGAAAGGAAGAGGAAGGAGTGAGTAGCCAAGGGGGGCCAAGGTGAGTGATAGTGTCTTTGTTTCTTTTTTGTTTTATTGATTTTTTCTTTAATTAGTGCAAAGAAAAGACAACCCAGAAGTGGTCACCCTCCCTCCATCCACCTTGTGAAAGGTGTGAAATCCATCAGGAAGACTGCAAGTTCCCAACAATAGGGGCCACATGTGGGTGGTTCAACTACCACAAGGTCAGGTACAGTCTGGCTGCACCATGAGTGTCCAAGGCCAAAAGCCGTCTTATGATCCAGGATGATGACGAGGAAACGGGAGTGGAGAGTGAGGAGGAGGATGGGGAGAAGACAGAACTGCCAAGGAAGAGGCCGAGGTAGGCTGCTGCCATGTGCCCGAGTGGGAAGGCAGCAGTAGTGGAAGTACCACAGCCCGAACCATCAGCAGGTAGGCAGGTGATCAAGTTGTTGGAGGCCCTCCTTCGTGGGCAGGACAGGATGATGAGGATCCTGTTCCTCATGGCAGAGGGTTTGGGAAGTTTGGGTGGTTTGGGAGGTGTGGGAAGGGAGAGTTCAGAGGAGGATGAGTTGAAGGATGATGACAATAAGGGGGAAGAAAAGGGAAAAGAAAAAGATGAGGATGAGGATATAGGGGAGAATGATGAGACTTTAAAGTAGTCTCAAAGAAATAAAAATTGTTTTATTTTTTTTGAGTGAAAAAGAAAGAAAAATAAAAAGCATAAGAGAAGAAAGGAACAAGTAAAACATGCTGAAGTGTTCGGTTGTTTTAGTGTGATAAACGGAGGGAAAGAGAGGGTGAGAGATGGGCTGAGAGAGCTGTTGGGGATGGGTGTGACTGTAAGGTCAGGAATAGAGGGTTGGGAGGTTGAAAAAGGAGGAATTCAGGATGGAAGTAAGGTTGGGATGATGTAGGGTCAGGATGGAGAGGAATAAAGGTCAGGATGAAGGAAACAGAGGGAATTATAGAGGGAAGTTTTGGGAGAGGATGTCTTTGAGAGGGGAGATTGCATAGTTTGAAGGGTTTCTAGCTAGTTGCCACCTCCCCCCCCCCCCTTTAGGTAGACATCCTATCTGATGAGATTATGAGCAAATTACAGTAGGTTTGAAGAATTTGTAGGCAATCTATGTATTTTA
>QLPI01017129.1:0-21315 GCA_003314275.1 Chroogomphus rutilus | reverse complement strand
CCCAAGGCACATGTCCTCACAGATGATGAGGAGGCCAAGGTAGAGAAGGCTGAGGAGAGACTAGAAAAGTGGCTGGCCAGAGAGGGGCTCGTCAAGACTCAAATATTAGCATCCGTGTCAGAGTCACTAGCTTTAATGCTAGAAAAGAAAAAGAATGCAAAGGAGATCTGGGATACTCTGGTAACTGAAATGACGAAGAAATCAAAGATGGTTGTCACCAGCATCCAGAGACAACTCCGGAATATGAAATGTTCGGAAGATGATGATCTCAGAGAGCACCTTGATAAGGCTCAAGATCTCTATGCAAGACTCAATGACATGGTGTTAAGGATTTGACATTCAGTCCAAACATCTCTTCTTCTGATCACTGGCAACCTGGACCTAATGGTATTGGAGCAGGGGTATGGGTTTCATTCATTATTATCCCTGATAACCACTTTTGATCGGAGTTTGAATTTGCCATTGTATTTTGCAGTTGTGTGACTCTGTGACCTCAGCTCTTTTCCAAGAGACTGAGGTATGAGTTCAAGTTTATTCTCACATTTCATACAATTATTAACAATTCTTTTAGATAGTATTTCAGGTAGCTAAATACTTCTAATATGAGCTCTTTTCCAAGAGACTGAGATAGTATTTCAGTCCCTTTATTTTAACACATGGGAGCTAAGATCTCTGAAGAAGAATTCCTTAATATCATATTATCCTCATTGCCACCTTCCTACAAATCAGTCATGAATGCCCTGACAACGTCTCTAGAAGAAGTCAGAAAGCCGCTGGATCTGGATAATATAATCCGGGTACTTAAATCACAATATGACAGGCGCAGGACATTGTCCCTCACACATGAGGATCAAAGTTTCGTGGGTACTGCAGATAAGAAGGCGCATACATGCACCAACTGCAAAAAGCCTAGACACACTGCCGAGATGTGTTGGGCTAAAGGCGGTGGCAGAGAAGGCCAAGGACCTAGGCAGAAGAAGAAAAGATTAAAGTTCAAAAAGATGAAAGGAAAAGGGAAAGGAAAGGCCAAAGCCAACGTAGCTGATGAAGATGAGTCTTCCGGAGGAGACGATGACAGATCTATGGCATTCATCAATTATGATTGTGCCGCCTTCATCAGAGACAGAACAGGCGACACTATGATCTTAGATACAGGAGCTAGTTCTCACATGACACCTCATAAAAACATGCTTGAGAACTATAGAAGCTTCCCTATACCGTGTACGATTCGGGCAGCCGATCAAGGCAGCTTTGATGCATACGGAAGCGGCCAACTCAAAATAATTACTAGAGTGAGAGGGAAAGCGGTCACCTTGACATTAAAAGACACATTATACGCTCCTAAAATTGCCTTCACCCTTATTTCCATAGGCTGATGCAATGATGCCGGTAACCAGACAGAGTTTGCATCACAAAAATGCCCTATAAAGAATTCGTCCAGCCATATTTTATTACAGGCACCTAAATTACACGGCCTATATCGTTTGGACAATCAGTCAACTCAACGTTCCACTAAGCTATGCTTAACAGCCATCGAGACACACTGCAGGCTTGGGCATATATCTTACAAAGCCCTTAAGCGCCTGATGGATCATGGAATGGTTTATGGCCTAGAGTTATCACAGGCTAGAGATAAATTCACCTGTGATGCATGTATTAAAGCTAAGATTACACGCAAACCGCTCCCGAAAGAATCAAGTGAGCACTCGAGTAAAGTTGGTGATAAAATATTTTCCGATGTATGGGGACCGGCGAGGCACATTACAATCGATAAAAAGTCTTACTACGTTTCCTTCACGGATGATCACTCAAGGAAATCTGTGCTCTATCTCATGAGCACCAAAGATCAAGTTTTTGCCAAATACAAATTGTATGAGGCAATGATGCTTTGGCAGAGGAATGCGTGCATCAAAACGCTTCTCTCAGATAGAGGGGGCGAATACACAAGTGCTGAATTCAATAACTATCTAGACAAGCAAGGTACTAGACACCAATATACTGTTCACGACACCCCAGAACAGAATGGAGTCGCTGAGCGCCTAAACCGCACATTGGTCGAAAAGACTCATGCGATGCTACTAGATTCTAATCTCCCCAAGTTCCTATGGGGATATGCTATTCAGCATGCTAACTACCTCAAAAACCACATGCATACATGAGCTCTGCCGGACAAGACACCCTATGAGATGATTCACCATCAAAAACCTAACTTACAAGATGCTCACGAATGGGGGACGGACGTCTATGTTAAAATCAGACAAGACGATAAACTACTACCTAGATCAAAGAAATCTAAGTGGATCAGTCACTCTGCTCAAAGCGACGGCCATTGTATATATTGGCCGGATAGCCAGCAGAACAAAATATTATATTTGGGGCATCAAAATTACCCTCAATCACTCCTATATTACCTACTGATGAACACATGATTACTCGGCCAAAAGACATCAAATATCAGCCAATTCCACCTGCACCGGCACCTATCCAAGCGCCGGTACCATCACGTGACCTACAGCCGGGTGAGAGCCGCATCGAAGAAATAGTCAAGCACACACCAGAGAGAGACTTGGAAAATATACAACCGAGTCAAACAGATGTGAGCAGACCTAAGGAAGCTCCTCCACTCAGAAGAAGTGAGAGAATTCACTTATTACAAGAAAGAGCTTCAAGAGATGGCTCCAATGATAAATCTCAAGCTGGAGAAGCCACACATATAAATGTAACCACCCTCACTTGCGAAGATGTTGAGGATAATGTACTCAATGATATTGCACATAATTCTGATTTTTATATTCAGAGGAACAAGAGCGAGAGAGATGTATGCGACTACCTAGCAATAAGCGCCGAACCCATAAATGCCGATGAAGATAATTTTGCATATCTATCAAATGATTTGCAATTGCCTACAACGACTAAAGATGCCCTTAGTAATCCTACATGGAAGACAGCCATGGACACTGAGATCCGATCGCAAATGGACAAAGACACCTGGGAACTTACTAAACCCCCTCTGGGTGTGAATATAGTCGGTAGCAAATGGACCCATGTGGTGAAACATAATCAGAAGGGTGATGTAGTATGTGCAAAATCAAGACTCATTGCTCAAGGCTTCACACAAACTTTTGGAGTCGATTACGATGAGACTTATGCACCAGTCATTCACATGACATCTTTGTGCACTATATGCTCAATAGCGGCTAGAAACAATTGGCCTATACATCAAATGGATGTAGATGTTGCATATCTAAATGCACCGCTCGATGAACCTATCTATATGCGCAAGCTGCCTGGATATTTTGAGGAACACCATGAAAATGTATTATTGCTGAAGAAATGCATATATGGGCTCAAGCAATCGGGCAGGGAATGGTATAAGTGTTTATCGAATGCCCTTTACTCTATTGGATTTACAAAGTCAGCCTCAGATGCTGCCGTATTCTATAGACATCGGGCAAACGACTATGCCATCATTGGAGCCGCTGTAGACGATCTTACTATTACAGCTATGGACGATTTTATATTGCGGGGCATCAAGGAAGATCTCGAAGCCATCTTTAAGATGAAAGATCTTGGAGAAATCCACTGGCTTCTCAACCTGAAGATTGAGCGGGATAAATCGACCGGAACGATTAGCTTCTCCCAAGAAGCATATATTGACAAGATACTCAATCGATTTAACCTACAAGATGCCAAAACGCATACGACTCCATTAGATCCTACTTCTAAACTATCTAAAGAACAATGCCCGACTACTGAAAACGACAAGAAAAGCATGGAAAAGATTCCTTACCGACAGGCGATAGGTTCACTCATGTGGGCAGCAGTAGCTACCCGTCCGGATATTTCATTCGCTGTTTCCTTATTATCACAGTTTCTAGAGAACCTGGGGATTGCTCATTGGAATGCAGTTAAAAAAGTATTTAAATACTTAAAAGGCACGAAAGATAAGAAGCTAGTCATAGGGAAGAGTCGAGACGGTCTAGTAGGATACTCAGATGCTGACTGGGCCTCACAAGACCATAGACACTCCATATCCGCCTACATCTTTCAAATCGACTCCAGGAGCATCTCATGGAGCTGCCAGAAGCAGACGATCTTGGCACTTTCATCCACCAAAGCAGAGTTTATTGCTATGACTCATGCCACAAAAGAAGCCATTTGGCTCAAGAACTTCATAACCGAAGTTTTCCAGCCTATCAAAAATCCTATAAAAATATATGCTGACAACCAATCAGCTATTACTATAGCTTACGGTAATCAGCAGCACTCGAGGACCAAACACTTCAACATAAGACTCTATTTCATCTGAGATACGATTGAGGGGAAGAAGATTACAATCGAATACCTCCCAACCGATCAAATGCTCACAGACATCCTCACAAAGGGTTTACCAGGACCCAGAGTGAAGATTCTGACCGAAAAACTTGGCATATATTGAGCTTGAGGGGGCGTGTAGGGTGCATTAATGCATCTCACCCCTGAGAAGACAAACTCAATATATTCTATTTTCGTATCGATTTTTGGTATCATATTGTGCGCAATTTAATTCTAAATTTTTTGATATATTTCTTGTATTTTTATCCTCAAAATTGAGGAAGCTATCGTGTATTTACTTGTACGCTACTTACAGGCGCTTACCCACGCATGATGCGACGCACGTGGCCAGCTCCCTGGATTAGGACCGGCAGCCTGGCTCAAACCTTTGATAGGGTCAAGGGCCGGTTGCAGGGTATATGCGGGTGAAACACAACCCGTGCATGCCTCCCTCCTCAGTTGTTGACTACACTGAGGAGGTGAGTTGTATAATATAATGTACAAGCCTTTAAGGCTGATTTTCTTTCTTTTCTTTTGTAAAGATAAATTAAATAGGTATATTTTCCGAATATACATATAGTTATTGACTACACTGAGGAGATAAATTAAATAGACTGCCAAAGAAATCTTCATTCCTACTGTGATTTGCTCATAATCTCATCAACCTCTGTCAATAATTCTTAGTGGTTGGTGACCAACTTAAGAGAGTGCTGGCAGCACTTAGATAATCTGGCAGATTGTCAAGCCCACGATATCAAGCTCCGGTTCACTCGATAGTACCGACCGATCGACCCTTACCGTTTAATCCCACACCAGTGACAAGTCATTATGTGGTCTCAGCTCGGTACATTCGGCTCATCATTTGGTTCACTTTCCTCATCTCACCCCCCTCTATTCATTGTTATTCTTTCATTCCCCTCCCTTCCCTGTAATTGATCCCCTTTGGGACATTTACTACTCGCCTATTATTCGGCCATGGCCCTATTGTTTTATATTCAGCCATCTTCTATTGTTCTATTCTCACTCACTCTTTTGTTCTCGGTCATACTTCATTGTTCTATTGTTGTCCACATTCCTTGTTCTATTCTTGATCATTGTGGACAATACCTCCACATGATTCTCCATACCTTATTGTTCTCCATTCCTTGTACCACCCTGTTCCACATCTCACTTCTTAACCTATATAAGTAGTAAATGTATGTAGATGGTTCTTCGTTCTGGAAATCAACTAGGTTTATGCCTTCTTGTCCTCCCTCCTCCTGTCTAAAGTCCTTTACTCGGGCCAACACTCTCGGCACTCTCCTGGGTATCTCTTCTGTCCCAAATCAGTGGCACACACAGAAAGTAGGGCGTAACGGACGAGCATGTTGAAGCCAAGCCACTACGACCAGCCTGCAGGACTTGGCCACTTCCTGCCAGCATCGTGAAGCCAGCACTATTACTATAATGCTCGGCCCACACATCGTTGGCAATACCGGTGCCTGACACAGATTATGGGTGAAGATAAGATTGATTGCTTTATGCTACAGAACTAGCGTCTATATATACTAATTCTAAGCTGATTATGTAACTCCCTAATAAGGCAAGACCTTCTAGAAATTAGTGGAAAGTTTATGGAAAGGGATAGAAGGTCCTGGAATCCCCTGGAAGTCACAGTGTCACCCTTGTAGTTACTAATAATAAAAGAAAAGAAATATTCCCATGGCTTGTAGTTTTGTGACTGGTGTCATCATAAAACATTATTAGTATGTGAGCCATGCTTCTAGGCTGACCTTTATGTAATTGCTATTATATAAGGCCAGGAATTTGTTGTACAAGTTGATCTGAGAACTTGACCCAGGAATTTGGTGCCATTTTCCATGTATTAAGTAATTGACACCCAGTTGTGGTTCCTTGTGGGTCCAAATAGAATATAGGCAAAAAATATATGTTTTTGAGGTTTTTCCTTGGACTTGAGGGTTTGTTATTTAAGAGTTAATTACCATAAGTAATTCACTCTTAAATGGCCAGCCAAAATTATTATATTTTTTGGTAGTCAATTCAAGACTGATTTGTTGAATGATTTTCCTGAGTAAGAGAGGTTTGGAATCCAATATACTGATCCAGTTCAGGGACCCTTCATGTCTAGTAGAGAATTCCCCATTCTCCAACACTAACAAGAATGTGTCTGATATATTCACAAAGGCCTTGCCAAAACCAAAATTTAATGAGTTCATTAACATGCTAGGACTAGGGACTGGACTGTAATGGCACCGCGTTGCTTGAGGGGGAGTTTTGATATATTTGAACAATTGTGGTTTATTATTCTTCTCTTTTCCATGCCTATGGCTTCTGTTAGGAACCATATGCTGGCATGCCCAATTATTCATTTCAGCCTGCTCAGCCCAACTCTACCCTCACTCACCTATTCGACTATACACCCTCAGCCCATGAACTATATGCACCCTATGTATCCATCTTGGTGTCACATGCACCTGTCAATACACTCCACTCATTTACATCAACCTCCATATGCTTGCAAATCCATTTTCACTTCATTTACATTTAATATCCTTTCATTGACATTCTGCTCCACTTTCCTTATTCACAATTCTGTTCTATCTCTCATATCTGATCCGCTACTACATTACTTATAGGGTAACTCCATTGGGAATTGGGGTGACATGTCACCCCTCAATGTGATAGAGGAGATCAAGATTGGGACATAAGGTAGCGGACAAACGGTTTCTGCTAAGGTCACGTGACTCAAGTGTCACGCTTGCCATTTTGCACAAGGATCTGCAGCATTGACAAAAAAATTATTCTGAGACCACAGATCAATGGCATGGAACTATATGTACATATTGTTGGTTTTAATTTTTGAAAAAAATCACTATTGCAAGTGTAGTATATCCAAACTTTCAAACATCTTCTCAAAATTCATAAACACATTTTTTAAGCAGTCTGACACTGTCAAAAAAATTTCGGTCACAAAATTATTGCGCTGATGTAATCACCTATATAAGGAAATATTCCATATATAGAAAGACATTCCCACAGGTAAGGTAGAGGTAGGATATTATTGTTGCAGCCGGCCATTTCCGCTAAGGTCACGTGACTCAACTGTCACATCCACCATTTTGCACGAGGATCTGGCATCATGCCAGATACTATTTTAGCTAAGTCAGACAAGGCTGATGTTATATATAATGTATCTCAATTATTATTTCCAAAAAAAATCGCCATCCTCTGTAGCAGAATACAATTTATTTTTTCAATGACAAAATTTTTTGCGCTTGTGACCGTGACTGTCACATCACGTGACCTTAGCGGAAACCGTTTGTCCGCTACCTTAGTATTTCTGTTTTGGCTTTTCATGATCCTTAGCTTTCTCATCTATTATAGGAATCTAGTTGACTCCTCGTAGATTTGAAAGTAGTATAAAGATCTTGTACATTCAGTAGTTCAGTCCTCAGTCAGATAATCAACTTTGATTTCGACTAAGCTTCTTCTCTCTCACTATTCCAAAATTAGGGACCAGTGTGATCTGGTGGGCACAACATATAAGTTGAAGCCTTGCCCTACTCTGAACCTTGCTATTGTTTATCTTTGGAAGATATTCTTTAATTACAATTACATCACTCTTTTACATCGTAACAGCTTCCCAGCTTAATTACAAACTCTGTCAGTAGATATCTGGGTTGTTTAGCATGTGACACATCTCATCTTCTTGATTTGAAGTTGCCATATGAGTACTATTTGTGCCACTATCTTAGTAGAGACTTTTTTTTGTTTTAGTTGATGAGGTGTATTGAATTTGAAGGCTGAACACAACATACCACATGAACACAACATATAACATGAACACAACATACAATATGAACACAACATACAACATGAACATAATATACAACACGAACATAACATACAACAGGAACACACATTCAATATGAACACACTATACACACACCTGCCACACACCTGTGGGTATAGCATACACCCAACTCCCATCCACTCATGGGGAAAAACCCATGGGTTGATGGGGTGGGTGTGGGTTACCAACATTTGACCTGTAGGTGACCCATGCCATTCCCCAAGTATCTACCCTCTCGTCAATATCATCTGGATCATTGATTATTTTACATATAGTTTAGGAAATATATCTCAGTAACTCTTTGAAATTTCATAAGAAGAGTAACAGCATGTTTAGAGTCTGCTATCATTTTTCCTATTCTGCCCAATAGATTTTTATATTCCCACACAGCAGTAATATATGAAGAAACCAATTAACCATCAACCATATAACACCTGTCACAACCTCACCAAAGTCATATCTTCCCTCATCTCTGGTTTGAAGCACATGGACACACTTCCCCTTTTTGGTTAACCCCACTTGTCTCACATGGTCATGCCCCTAGTCTCAGCCAATCCTGTTCATCTGCCTATCCCAGTCTATACAACCTCTGTTGCCAATCCTCAGCCCTCTGACTGGACATTATGCCAACTATTTACTGGTTGAAACTTTACCTGACCTTTATCACTAAACACCTTTTAATTTCTGTTCCTTTATCTCACTAATCAACTCAACCCCACTCACCATTTTCCAAAATGGAAGTGCATCAAGATCCCACTCAAGATCCCACTTAGGATCCCACTCAGATCCTGCAGCAGCTTGGTCACAAAGTTCACTTAGCCCCTTGTACTTTTGTTCCCTTGTTCTGTCAATCAGATATCTTCTCCCCATTTGTAACTTTCCTTGTTCTCAGTTGCTAAGCTCTACTGGAATTTGAAATATGTAGTAGTATATAATGTGCATGTAAAGTAGAAGTTTGGTAGTCTGAATATAGGTATGAAGACCATATGTAGGCATTGTCCACAATGATCAAGAATAGAATAAAAAATGTAAACAAGAATAGAACAATGAAGATAAGATAATAGAAATGTGGCCAAGAATAAGATAATAGAAAGTGACTGAATATAAAACAATAGGGTTATGGCCAAGGATAAAACAATGATAGAATGTCCCGAGGTAAAATGGGCTGAGAAATAAAAGGGGTGGGGATTAATGGATGATGAGTGGGGAAGAGTGGATGAGGGATAGGAATAAGGAATGTGGATAGTAAATATGCTGAGCTAAGACAGATGTACCAAGTGACATATGTGTGGATTGGTCACTTGCGTGGGTTTAGACTGATCATCTGGTTGGCACTGCTGAGTTACTGGATACTTGGTATGTGCACTTGACAGATACGATGAGATTTGGAAAGTTCAGCACATAAGCTAAAGCCAAGCTCTATTCTGAACCTCTGCAAAGATTCAACCATGCTGAGATATAACTTAAGAACCTTACTGCTTGCATTCTTAACACTCTCATATCTTATCCTAACAATGCTGACTTTCCTAGGATATTTAGTGATAATTGTCTTATATAATATACTCAAAGCTTTCTTGGCTTCATCTGTAGAGTCAATGGTTGCTTGGAGTTTAGAAGAAATTGTAGGGGATCACGGCTGTCTAGGCCTAGTCTAAAAAAAGCACCCAATGGTGCTAGTTATTTCTTTCTTAATTTTCTTTTACAATTTTCAATTATTTTTGTTTTTTTTTGTCACTGAAATTGTGGCCTAAAAATTAGTCTTTGGTTATCTAAATGTAGTATCCAATAGTGTCAAGTCCACATACCGAGACCCATCCGCCAGCAGTGCCGACCGAGCAATCATCCTATATCCACGACCAAGTGCCCGTGTCGCACGCATAACACTTGGTGCGCCGGTCTCGGCTTGGCACATCCGCCATTCACACTCCTTGGTCCATTTCACCTCAGGACTTCCTGTCCTTGTATTATACTCGGACACGACCCCATTGTTTTATACTCGGCCACTCCCTATTGTCCTATCTTGAGTCACGATTCTATTATCCTGTCTTTTATTGTTCTATCCCCGCTTTGCATTCCTTGTTCTAATTTTGTTCGTTGTGGACAATGACCACATGCTCTGCATACCTTGTTGTCCCACATTCCTTATTCCACATGTCGCTTCTTAACCTATATAAGTAGGACATGCATGTACATACTTCCTCATTCTGGGTATCGACTAGGCTTAGGCCCTTCTACCTTCTTCTCTTCTGTTAAGTCCTCGACTCGAGCCGGCATCATCAGCATCCCCTCGAGTATCTGTCTGTGGCAAATACAGTGGCACACATGGCAAGTAGGGTGCAACGCACGAGCACGTTGAAGCCAACGCCACTACTCTTGGCCTGCAGGACTTGGCCATAGTCCGCCCGACCTTTTCACCAACACCCCTTGGCAGTACCGAAGTCCGTCAGTAACCCGACGCTTGACAAATAGCCTCAAATTCACCATATTTTCCTCCCATTTTTCCTGATTTTTAGAGGCTAAAAGCCCTTTATTTTGTTGAAGCCCAACTACAGTGTCCACAAGAGTCCACAAACTCAACTAAGTTTGCTAATCTTACCCCAAACCAGTAATTATTCAAACTCAGTGTGGAGTTTGAATTGGTTACCAAGTGCATAGGCACAATGCTGTGCCCATTGCAACAGCACTGCTTCATGGCTATGCTAGCTATTTTAGCACAGGTATGAGGCTATGCAAGGCTTGACATGGCCAGTGTAAATACACCAAAATAATGTACATATAAGGCATAAAAGCTGTGTACATGGTCTGTGCATGATCAAGGCTGTGCAAGGAAATGACTCATAGTCAGGTACCAAAAGTTGATTGGCTAGGAATATTGTAAAAGCCACTTAGGTACGCAGGTACAACCCTAGAGGAATGTCAGAGAAAGTCTTTAATACTATAATGGATGTAAAGTTCCTAGAGGAATGTCAGAGAAAGTCTGAGCATTCGTCTTACATGCAGTAAGTATTTATACTAGCAATAATAAGGAAATGATATCAAAGCAGGTTGTCAATAACAACCTGTGGCCCTGATCCCCGATGGCCGCACATCCGGTACTCCTTCAAGTAATGCTCAAGTGTTCCTGTTTTCACAACAAGGAACCTTCTAGAATGTTCTACAACCTTCCATATCCATTAATAGATAGAAGTTCTCACCCTAGTGTAAATACAATATAAAAGGAGGACATACAGCCTCCCAAAAGAAACAATATAAATCAGCTTCTATCCTATCAGTCTGTGTGACTTGTGTGACTCTTTTCTTAGTCATCTGTTGATTTTCCAGTATTATTCTTAGTTGAGTAGTTGATTTTCCTGCTTGATGCCAAGGGTGGGTGATATCCTTGTGATTCTACAGGGTGAGATTGGCTATTGATTTTCTAGTTGATTACATTCTACTTTAAGGGTTGATCTGCTCAGTCGATTTTCCTGACCAGAGATACTCTACAGTTAAGTGTTGTTGCCTCACAAGTACTACATTTGTCCTGTCTTTACCTCAGAGTGAATTAACTTAAATCTCAAGTCAATCCACTTATTTCCTCTAGCCTCTGAGTGCATTCCCTTCTTTTAGGAATACTTGGACCCCAATAGTGTTTGTGAGCCTAATACAGACTTTGTAGACTATTAGTCTTTGCTGCTAAGAAATGCATTACAATCCAGTCATCTTAACTTTGTCAAGTTATTACAGAGGGTTGTAACCAAGGTACAAATATTAAATTATTTCCAGAGTTGTGCTGCAGCAAAGTTTAGTATTCTCTTAAACTTGTTTATTCCATGGTCATAGAGATTGGAAGTGTTATTAACTTAACACCGCAGTCTTGACAGGTTCCAAAACAGAAATGGATAGAACAATGTGCCAATATCCATTATTATTGCTGTCCCATCTTCATCTTTGAGCTGAGAGAAAGGAATGGTTCCTAGATATGAAACTCCGGCCACTTCATTAGTAGAAGTTATAGGAAGTGTAAGCATTGGATATTAACCAGTAATAATTTTTTGAACCCCTCTGCCTCTTATGGTAGCCAATAACTCTCCCTTATTAGATACCTAGTTTCTTCAACTTAGGCCTAACATCTCTCTATCTGTGAAGATTGTGTTTCATGCTCCTAAAATAGGGAAAGTTATCATGGGAGCAATGAGACCCCTAATCTATTCAAATTAAGAGTATTAGAGTACTGGATTTGATAGAGACATATTTGTGCATAAAGTGTATGCAGGACTTGACACAAAATATATTATTTTCACACTTTGAAATTTTGAGTGTGACTTGAAAAGCTTGTTGAAATTTACTTCAGCTATTGTAATACAAGTAATACATGGAATAGGAACAAGAAAATAATGTGACAATTAGCATATACATGAGGGGTGGAGACAATATTGCAACACGCTGAGATAAAATGTATACACAGGATTACAAGAAATTCAAAAATCAAGCATTGGATTATATATATTAATAAAGTTTGGTGCCAAATATCAAAGTGTGTTGACATATAGGGGAGTTGGAAAGGCTTGAGCCCACTCTACATATACTTTCAGCTTGGCTGCTTTAGTTCAACCTAACAGAAAAAAATCTTGAATCTGGCATTGGCAGAGGTTGCAGAAGTTGGTCATTGTATAGGATAGTATTAAAGAAATTTAGCTCATAAAATCTAATCCTTATAGAACTGCACGCCAGCAATGTGTCCCTCAACTCTTTCCTCAAGAAGCTAAAAGTCTCAGACTCGGCCCTATGCAAACAATACCTCCAGCCGGGGACCGTAGTGCACTACCTGAAATCCTGCAAACGATGCACAGAGCAGCGCAACCAGCTCAGACACAAGGCATGAAAGGCCAGCCACTCCATTCACCAGCTGTTGGGTGATCCCAAGATCATCCCCGCTACCCAGCGCTATATACAATCCACGTGCCACTTATGTAAACAAATACACCGAAGTAGCACCCCCTAGCGAATGACCAACCCCGAATCGTCTTCTTTTCTGAGAGTCATTCATGATCACTCACATTGCGGCTGCAGACCTTCTACTCCAACCTGGATCGGCTCTTGTATTAGAAGGTACAATGGATATTCTATTATCTGGCGGCCGCTTAGCTAAGTGCCAGCAAGCGGTGGAGTTCCCTTTAACGAACTACCGTGACTCGCAGGTAAGACTATGATATACATAAAGTAGAACCATTAATAAAAACGAACTACCATCACTCGCAGTGATTGCTCATGTGGTTAGCTTCCACGTTTATTATCTTTTTTTCTGCCGGTCCCCTTATCTGTGAGGGATTGGCACCTCTTGTGCCTCCCCGGCCAATAATTATGCACTTCAGTGCATCTGATACCCCCCTCCCCCCTTCCCTCCCCCCTTTCTGGTACTCGGACACTCTGCCATAGCCAATGTATCTCGTAGTAGAAGTGCACCATAAGCGTCAAGCGCTTAGAGCACTATAATTGATCGATCTCGATCTCTCTCACATAAAATCTGATAAATGGCTGGATATCAGGTGGTTCGGCAGTTAAGCATCATGGGCGCCTTATACATCTGAATTCTTGACATGTTATAATGAATATATGACCTTATAAACTCAATTCATCATTTGATAAGCTCAATTATCATACATTATTATACTATCTGTTAACCTGCAGCAAGTAGTATAATATTTAGATGGCACCATTCCTTCTCATTGTAGAGATTTGACACCCGGGGATTTCAGCTCGGTCAAAATTAGGAAGAAAAGGTACTAGAGCTCGAACAAGTGATGGATAGACTCAGAAAATATCAGAAATTAATGTTGATTTTTAGCATTTTTACATAAATATAAAGATATCCATCGGCTCGACTCAAAACAATAAAACAACTTGGAATATGCGTATAGGCACTTCAGGTAACTCAGCTCGGCTGGGCAATAATTTATAAGAATGAGGAAAAAGACGAGATTTGACATTTCATAATAATGGACCCATGAAATTCATGAAATATCTCCTAAGTGTCGTAAATTCAAACAACATAATATTTTTGCTCAATATTTCCAACAATGATCATGTAGCTACTGTAAGCTTTGTGACGTAAATGACAGCCAGATATGCGCTCAAGGATTGAGTGGAGGTGCATTGGGCCATTTGTCTACATTTCCAGACAACCCCAACATCCATGAGTCAGTGTTACCGTCACCCTGTTGGAATTGAATGAGCTATTGAAAATCGTGTTGCATCATCCCACTTACGATCATAGTGTTAGGAAACCCTGGATCAAACGGCAAAATATCCTCCAAAGCTTTGATCTGTGCTGAAGTAAGTGTGATATCCAGTGCTTCAATGTTGGATTTCAGATGTTCAATTTTTCGCCCCCCTATGAGTGGGAACACATATGGCGCTTTCTATACAGGTGTATAAACATATATTGCAGTATGTTGGAGCGAGAACAACTCACATGCATGACATATGCTATGGCCACGGCAGTGATATGCTTTGTGCCTACTTCTTTCGCGATCTCCTCCAGCTTCCGGCTGATCTTGACCTCGTCAGGGGTGCGTTCCCAACCCTCCGTATGTGCTGTGCGACCTTTCTCGCCGGTTTTCTTGCGACGCTCTTCCTCTTCGTCGGTCATGATTCGTCCTTGGCCCATAACTCCCCAAGGCGCAAGAGCGAGGCCTTCGGATCTGGCCATAGGGATGATGTCGCGCTCGAAGCTACGCTCGAGAATACTCCACCTGCCCTCGTAAATGCAAAATGGAGTTTTGCCGTGGTCTCTGGCCCATTGGTTCGCCTTGGATACGACCCATGCCGGGGTGTCCTATATACGGTCAATGACTGATGTACGCAACTCATGATCAATAAGACATACTGAGACACCCTGACAAATTACGGTGTAAATAACCCTATAGTAATACTGAATTTATTGAAACTTACGAGATACAAAACCTTTCCAGCAACAACCAGGTTATGGAGGTTATTCATAACCTCTTCTATAGAAGTATCGTATGACCACCCTGTACGTATCAAACGTTCAGACCAATCTGGGAAGAAAATGATGGAAGAAGCGACTTACAGTGCATGTAAAGAATGTCGATATAAGACGTTCTGAGTTTCTTGAGGCTGTCTTCAACAGACACGTGGAGCGACTTGTTGTTGTTTCCTGCATAGTTTATCTTGATTCCAATATTGGGGTCACCATACTTGTAGCCTGTGGTGTACTTGGTGGCAATGACGAGCTGGTCTCTGATGCCGCGCTTCTCTGCCCATTCACCTATGAATTGTTCGGAGGTCTCGTCTTGGTAGATGTTTGCAGTGTCAATAAAGTTTCCCTGAATTGGATATCAGTTGTCGCAAATCTGTGCAGTAAGCACGTCGTGCACTTACACCGGCATCATAGAACGCATCTAGCAATTTGAAAGAGGATTCTTTGTCCATGCTCCCCATAGAACCGGACCATTTGTCACCTATACTCATAGCACCTAGCTGCAAAGGGGAGACACGGACCCCAGCATTGGGGGAAAGAACACGGTAGCGTCCCAATTTTGTGGGAGGAGGGGGAGCAGGTTTCCATAGAGCAGTCATGATGATGAAGTTTTGTTGCGATGTCCAGAGTGAACAAAAGGCCTCCTTATATATATCACTTCAGTGAGAGTCTCATTATTCCAGATGCCAGATGTGCCGCGACACGCAATCGCAGACGCAACCTCGGACGCTATAATCCGAGGCAAAATAATTAAAACGACTCGTAAGTACAGCGGCATGCTGACGTCCTTCATTACCATCCGGCGAAACACATCGACGGTGCACGTGCATTGCCATTTAAGGTTTGCGCCAATCGCCGCAAGCCAATAGACACGAACCCACGGAGCGCCTGATTGACAATTTGTTGTACTGAGACATTTTCTCACGCAGATCTCCTTGCCCTGGTTTAATGTAACATCCTAACAAAGTGCGCAGCCATCAGTGTGACATTGTAGGGCCGGCATAAGCCTGCCCAGCGACCAGCCTTGGAACAATATGTTCACTTTTCTGGCTCAGGGCTCTTGAGTATGTACTTTATCGTATTTCATTGTGTTTTTCTTCCCCAAATCCTTGTGTATATTATTCTGCCTTATGACGTCATGTATCCATCATTCCTCCTTTATCCATGTTTCATTATTTTTTTACATTCCCTGTTTATATAGTATATAGTCCTTGTATTGTAAAACCACGGAGAGATCTCTTTTGTTCTATCTGTCTGAATAATTTATAATTTGGAAAAATCATTTTTATTGTTTATTCTGTCTAAATGGGCAGGTTACTGTTACAAGCTTCATTCCCTATACTGAAAAGGCTTTAAATCTTGTCACCAGCGCTGTCTTCATACCCTAGCCTGACAAAGGATCCCAGATGCCATGCCTGTTAGAGATTAAGTGACCAAGTCATAAAATTTATTTGACTGCTGCACTTGAATGATGTACAAGGCAAGGAAAAGTCTGAAAAGACTTGGAACTTGTGAATTGAGGACTTAGGAAAAAGCTAGTTCAGATTGTTGTAAATGATTTTAAGAATAAAAGGACTGTGAGGAATGAATGGACTCATGAAAGGCTCATGAGTGGTCAGGTGAAACTCTTGCTCTTATTCTTACAGTTATTTACTGCGCTATTATACATGAAAAATACGCTAATGGAAGGAAAAATCGTTAATGCACACGCGCGTCTTATAAGATACGCGCGAGTGACTATGTGTTAGTCACGCGTGTGAGAGATGAACGTCACACACGCGAGTGACAGGTCACACCCGTGACAAATGTCACTCATAAGTGACAAGAGAATATGCACGCCCAAGAAAAGAATGCAGTAATGATGGTAAAAATGAGAGAATACAAAAATAAATCACCTAAAATATTCCCAACACAAATTTTGGATAACTTGAGTCTTTATATACATAACTGCTTAGGGGTGAGGACATGACTAGAACATGGGGAAATGTTCAACAAGAGGGGATGAGACTACATAGAAGAAAGATGTCAAGGATGATTGAATGAATAGAATGCCACAGTGAAAATTAGTGGAAGACCAGTAGAAACTATGTAAATACTCATAGGAGAAGGGTGGTGAAATTTGGAGGTGTAAGGGATGACAGAAAAAGAAAGCAGGAATGTCCATGTTGGAATAGTTTGACCGGCATCTGTACATTGGTTGCCATGTCACATTAGTCACGGATGATTTGTAATTCCTCATCTGTTTGCAATGAGCCATTACCTCTGCTCAAGTGAAACAGTTGTCCTTTCCGCAGTCCTTGCTCAGCACCACAGAAATTCAACACAAACAGATCACGGGTTGCTCCCGTTAACCACCGCAGGTGCTGATAGGAACTGCGGAACCTCGAAAGCCCAAACTGGAACAGAGTCCGCTACGACTTTAAACTAGATTGGAGTCCACTATGATGTTAAACTAGATTGGAGTCTGCTATGACTTTAAACTAGATCGTAGTCCTCCATGACGTAAAGTGGATCATAGTCCTCCACAATGTAAACTGGATCATAGTCCTCTATGACTTAAACTAGACCGGAGTCTGCTATGACTTTAAACTGGAATGGAGTCCACACTTACTGAAAGTATACCAGGCTAAGTGAAAGCCTGTTGTAACCAAAACCGGGAAGGCGTACCAAGTGAAAGTATGCCAGGCCTACTGGAAGCCTGTTTTTCCCACCACCGAGGGGATCTCCAATCTACTCTACTTACAGACCCCTGGATGCGCATGTGTAATCAGCGTAGGATCTGGTGATCTGAGATAGAAGTTGAGGAGTTTGGATTTCAAGAGGTGCATGAAGAGCAGATGCCGCTCAAGGAGGTGTGTTGGAATAGTTTGACCGGCATCTGTACATTGGTTGCCATGTCACATTAGTCATGGATGATTTGTAATTCCTCATCTGTTTGCAACAAGCCATTACCTCCGCTCAAGTCAAACAGTTGTCCTTTCTGTGGTCCTTGCTCAGCACCACAGAAATTCAACAGTCCAGATGTAAGTCCATTTGGGAATGTTTGAGTCTGTTCTCAATGCTTTTGCTTATTGACATATTGGAGTGTTTCCATAATGGGATAAGTAAATTGCATACTTGTTTTGAGATTTTGTAGTAAAGTAGAGAATGAAAATGTTGTATGTGATGACTCAGTTGGATATAATAAAGGGATAAGGGAAGAAGATAAAAGAATAATTAGAGAGGTAGGAAAATCAGAAGAAATAAAAGAAATAAAAGAAGGAGAATGAATAACAGGAATAAACTGATCATCATCTGACAGAATTCCTCCAGCTGACTCACCCTTGCCTCTGAGCTTGCTTATACTCTCCTCACCCATGACCTTTTCCTTTTACTTGCCTTTCACTTTGTCCAATCTCTTTTCTTTGGACTCCTTGGTCCCTTTCCTCCTCAGAAATAGTCCAGTTGACTCCTTGATAGGAGTAGGGAATAGGGAATAATGGCATGGGTTAGGCCAACCCACATGGGTCACTGGGTCAGTGTCAAGTACATGTTCGGAGTAGCCAGTAACTCAGCAGTGCTGATCAAATGATCAGTCTAATTCCACATGCAAGTGACCGGGCCACATACATGTCACTTGGTATATTGGTCTCAGCTGAGCACATCCATCAACTACATTCCCCATTCCTATTGCTCATCCACTGTTCTCCACTCATTATCCATTAATCCCCCCTCTGTTTATTATTTATTTCTCAGCCCATTTTGAAGTTGACTTGTCACTTATATGTGGGATTAAACATTAAAGACCATTTGGCTGGTATGACCAAGTAAACTGAGGCTTGGTGTCATGTACTTAACATGACCATTGGATACTTGTACAAGGTATGTCAGTCTTGTAAAAGGTAAGTCAGTCTTGTAGCTTATGCAGTAATCTGAAATTGCACTCAAATTATCTATACACTTATCAGACTATTTATCAGAGTTATATATATTTTAGAAATTATAGTAGCCTTGTAGTTCTTATATGAGTATATATGTACTGACAAGATTGAGGCAATTTTGCTGATAAATGATGTTTATGTTCAACTACATAGACCTGTTGATGAGTAGGGAATGTGTCAAGTACACATACCGAGTATCCAGTAATTCGGCAGTGCCAACCAAGCAGTCAGACTATGTCCATACACAAGTGTCCAAACTACATGCAAGTCACTTGGTATACTGGTCTCAGCTTGGCACATCCACCCTCCACATTCCCCATTCCCATCCTTGGTCCACTCTTCCTCATTTACCAACAATTAATCCTACTCCATCTGCTCCTTACTCCTTGACCTGCCCCACCTTGGGACATCCTGTCCTTGTTTTATCCTCAGCCGCAACCCTATTGTTTTATAGTTAGTCACTCCCTATTGTCCTATCCTTGGCCACATACCTATTATTCTATTTTTTATTGTTCTATCCCTGTTTACATTCCTCCATTCTATTTTTACTCATTGTGGACAATACCCCTACATGCTCTGCATACCTTATTGTCCCACATTCCTTATTCCACATGTTGCTTCTTAACCTATATAAGTAGGACATGCATGTACATACTTCCTCATTCTGGGTATCAACTAGGCTTAGACCCCTTACCTTCCCTTTTCCCTGTAAAGTCCTCTATTCAGGCCAGCACCTTCAGCACTCTCCGAGTATCTCCTCTGTTCCAAATTGGTGGCATGCATGGAAAGTAGGGCACAATGCACAAGTATGTTGAAGCCAAAGCCACTACTTTCAGGCTGCAGGACTTGGCTGCTCCCCACCTGTATCTTTGGCACTTCCAAAGCTTGACAGAATGGCACAGATCACCCACAGGTCAATTTTTGGTGACATGCACCTGAACCCATGGGTTTTTTCCAATGAGTATCTGGGTGTTGATGGGTTGTGAAAGGAAATCAAAATCATTGCCACTGTCATCCAGGGATAAAATGTGATGTGACAATGTTATAGATAGAATTTTGTCTTTGAAAAATGGTGGCTTTTGGTTCTGTATAACTGTTATGGCCCATGCCACCAATAAACCCACATTAATCTCCACAACCACCCGCACCATTTCCGAGACCTTTCCGACCGCTCAAAGTCTGAATAACCGCCTTCCAAATTCCAATGTATTAATCCGAGGTTCCGTGTTTCCGAACCTCTGAAGATTTCGAAGCCAAGGTTCTGCTCCTTTGATAAATGATGTGCAGGATCATCTTGTACCTCACTCCCTTGTTTTTCATTCTATATTGCCCCTTGTACTCTCTTCCCCCCTTGTCTTTACTCAGCAAAAGATAGTACAAAGACTAGATACATGTATATAAGTCACCAGTCAACTGGACTATTTGCCAGTATGAATATCGACTTAATTCTGCATCGTAGTTTCTGATTCAGTTCTGGTAAACTTTCCGAGTTTCCAAAATTAGGGACAGACGATTGAGGAGGGCGCAACACATAAGTTGAAGCCAAGTCCCTGTGACCTCGAACCACTCGAATCACCCTATACCGTGAACAGTCCTAGACCCCCCGACACTTTCTGTCTTTCCACCCCCATTCTGATTCTGATAGTGAATCTGTGACCTTTAGTCCCTCCACCTCTGGAGTACGAACCCCCCTTTGGAAATCATTTGGAACCTCTGGAAACCCTTCCAGAAGCCTCTAGCTAAGCGCCAACATGCAGATTTAACAATAACTCTTATATAATAAAATAAACATACTATTTTGGACTTACATTAAATTACTGTTTTGAGACTTTCAGAGCCATAGGGTGGGCCAAGGTTGCAGGTGCTCTCAGCTTGACTTGTACCCAAACCCAAGGACACCCAAACCCATGACCCATGCTATTCTCTATTGATGAGATAATTGATTTGGTTTGGGATAATGGTGCACTTGGGTCTCATCATTGTCTATATTTTTTGAATGATATAATAACCCCCTGTCTACAATGTTTTCTTAACAGGGTTTCCCATGGGTTAGGTGAAGCTCACCCACATTTGACCCATGGGTGACCCATGCCATTCTCTAGCTGCTCATCTCAGCGGCAGTGGCAATCCCACTCAAGGTTGGCTGATACAATGGTGGCAATGGCCCCATGAAGATTTGTGCATACTTGGCATCAGGTATAGTCTTTCCCATCACCACAAGTCGCTGACACATGGCAGCCAGCCAATCA
>QLPI01017128.1:0-15831 GCA_003314275.1 Chroogomphus rutilus | reverse complement strand
CACTCTGAAGAAGTGAGAGAATACGCTTACTACAAGAAAGAGCTCCAAAAACCAGCTCTGGCTATAAATCTCAAGCTGGAGAAGCCGCACATACTAATATAACCACCCTCGCTTGTGAAGACGTTGAGGATAATATACTCAACGATATCGCACACAGTTCTGATTTTTATTTTCAAAAGAACGGAAGCGACAAAGATATATGCGACTACCTAGCAATAAGCACCGAACCAATTAGTGCCGAAGAAGATGATTTTGCCTATCTATCAAATGATTTGCAATTACCTACGACAACTAATGAAGCCCTTAATAATTCTACATGGAAGACAGCCATGGATATAGAGATCCGATCGCAAATCGACAAAGGTACCTGGGAACTCACTAAACCTCCTCCGGGTGTGAATATAGTCGGTAGCAAATGGACCCATGTTATGAAACATAATCAGAAGGGTGATGTAGTTCGTGCAAAGTCAAGACTCGTTGCTCAAGGCTTCACACAAACTTTTGGAGTCGATTACGACAAGACTTATGCACCAGTCGTTCGTATGACATCATTACACACTATTTGCGCCATAGTGGCCAGAAATGATTGGCCAATACATCAAATGGACGTTGATGTAGCATATCTTAATGCGCCACTCGAGGAACCTATCTATATGCGAAAGCCGCCGGGATATTTTGAGGAACAACATGAAAACATATTATTGCTGAAGAAATGCATATATGGGTTCAAACAATCGGGCAGGGAATGTTATAAGTGTTTGTCGAATGCCCTTTACTCTATAGGATTTAAAAAATCAGTCTCAGATGCTGCAGTATTCTATAGACATAGGGCAAACGACTATGCCATCATTGGAGCCGACATAGACGATCTCACTATTACATCTATGGACGATACTATATTGCGAGGCATCAAAGAAGATCTCGAAGCTACCTTTAAGATGAAAGATCTTGGAGAAATCCATTGGCTTCTTAACCTAAAGATCGAACGGGATAAATCAGCCAGAACGATAAGCTTCTCCCAAGAAGCATATATTGACAAAATTCTCGACCGTTTTAACCTACAAGACGCAAAAATGCATACAACTCCATTAGATCCTACTCATAAACTGTCTAAAGAACAGTGCCCGTCCACTGAATCCGAAAAGAAAGACATGGAAAAGGTTCCCTACCGGCAGGCAATTGGTTCACTCATGTGGGCAGCAGTAGCTACCCGTCCGGATATTTCATTCGCTGTTTCCTTATTATCACAGTTTCTAGAGAACCCGGGGATTGCTCATTGGAATGCAGTTAAAAGAGTATTTAAATACTTAAAAGGTACGAAAGATAAGAAGCTAGTCATAGGGAAGAGTCGAGATGGTCTAGTAGGATACTCAGATGCTGACTGGGCCTCACAAGACCATAGACACTCCATATCCGCCTACATCTTTCAAATCGACTCCGGGAGCATCTCATGGAGCTGTCAGAAACAGACGATCATGGCACTTTTGTCCACCAAAGCAGAGTTTATTGCTATGACTCATGCCACAAAAGAAGCCATTTGGCTCAAGAACTTCATAACCGAAGTTTTCCAGCCTATCAAAAATCCTATAAAAATATATGCTGACAACCAATCAGCTATTACTATAGCTTACGGTAATCAGCAACACTCAAGGACCAAACACTTCGACATAAGACTCTATTTCATCCGAGATACGATTGAGGGGAAGAAGATTACAATCGAATACCTCTCAACTGATCAAATGCTCGCAGACATCCTCACAAAGGGTTTACCAGGACCCAGAGTGAAGATTCTCACCGAAAAGCTCGGCATATATTGAGCTTGAGGGGGCGTGTAGGTTGCAAACTTGCATCTCACCCCTGAGAGACCAATCTCAATATATTGTAATTATATATCGATTTTAGTATCATTCTGTGCGCTTTTAAATTCTCAATTTTCCTCTCATTTATTTGTATTTTTACCCTCAATATTGAGGGAGTTATTCATTCTTTTCTATGTACGCTACTTACGGGCGCTTACCCACGCATGACGCGACGCGCGTGGCCAGCTCCCTGGATTGGGACCGGCAGCCTGGCTCAAACCTTCGATAGGGTCAAAGGCCGGTTGCAGGGTATATGCGGGTGAAACACAACCCGCGCATGCCTCCCTCCTCAGTTGTTGACTACACTGAGGAGGTGAGTTATATAATATTATGTACAAAGCCTCAGGGCTAATTTCTCTCTTATTTCTTTTGTAAGATAAAATAAATAGGTATATTTTCCAAATATACACTTAGTTGTTGACTACACTGAGAAGATAAAATAAATAGATCGCCTATAAATTCTTCGAACCTACTGCAATTCACCCATAATCTCATCAACTAGTTCTGTAGCGTAAAGCAATCAATCTTATCTTCACCCATAATCTGCCAGATTATCTAGTGCTGCCAGCACTCTCTTAAGTAGGTCGCCGACCACTAAGACTTATCAACAGAGGTTTGTTTGCGGAATAGATCTCGACCCTTCTACGTGGTAGAAGGTTTCTTGGACAAAATATAAAAGGTACATAAAAACATCATAAAAGAACTAAACTAGATTTTATAGGACATCCGTGGAAATAATCCTAGGCAAGGGTAGAATAATAGTTCACAAACATAAACTATTATTCCTACACGTAATTGACAAGTCACCTGGCAAGGCCCCCTCTAAACAATTCTTTTTGGACATCAACCTGGACAGGCATTAGCTTGCTGTCATCTTGTCGGAGAACTTGATTGAACTTTCTTCACACCAAAGTTTTGTCACAGCTCTTGGGTTACCAGCTTATGGTTCCAAAACACTCCCCGAGTATTCCCTCTGTTCCAAATTGGTGGCATGCATGGAAAGTAGGGTGCAATGCACGAGTAGATTGAAGCCAAAGCCACTACTCCCGGCCTGCAGGACTTGGCCATGACCCATGCGCATCTTTGGCACTACCAAAGTTTGACAGCTTGACAACCCACATATATGCGGTGGGAATGATATAGATGAAAACTTCACAGGGGGGAAGTTGGAAATAGGATAGAATAGGAAATAGAGTGAATAGAAAACCACATGCCAGTATATCCCCTTCCCAACATGTCCAAATGAGGTGAGCCAGCCATTGGGTCTAGGTATGGGGCCTGGTAGACAGTGTGGGGCAAAGCCCATTCCTAAATTCATGGGAATATTAATGTAGGTTCCTCATAATGTGTAGAACTTCTTTGTGAAGTTGTGCCCTGATCTGGGAATGGCTGGGGGAGATATTCCAGTTTTTGTGTAGAAGATATATATATAATGACTCAAGATCCCTGGTTCTAACAAGATCTGGGACACCCTTGTAGCTGAAATGACAAAGAAACCAAAGGTGGTTGTCACCAGCATCCAGAGACAACTCTGGAATATGAAATGCTCAGAGGATGATGATCTTAGAGAATACCTAGATAAGGTACATGATCTCTATGCTATGGGGGCCAAAATCTCTAAAGCAGAGTTTTCCTCGATATTCTATTAGCCTCACTGCCACCCTCCTACGAATCCATCAAGAATGCTCTCACAACATCTCTTGAAGAGGTCAGAAAGCCATTGGACCCTGATAATATCATCCGGATCCTTAAATCCAAGTATGACAGATGTAAAAGCTTGTCTGTTACTCAAGAGGATCAAGGGTTCATATGTATATCAGAAAAAAAGGTAACAAACTGCAAGAAGTCAGGACACACCATCAAAGTGTGTTGGGCTAAAGGTGGTGGCAGGGAAGGCCATGGGCCTAGACAAAAGAAAAGAGCCAAGTTTAAGAAGAAGAAAGGAACAGGGAAAGGCAAGGCCAACATAGCTGATGAAGATGAATCCTCCGAAGGATTTATGGTGTTTATAAATCACAATTGTGCTGCCTTCATCAGAGATAGAACTGGCAATACAGATATACTAGATACTGGAGCTAGTTCTCATATGATGCTGCATAAATCTATGCTTGAGAACTACAAGAGCTTCCCTATGCAATACATACAGTAATTCAGGCAGCTGATCAAGGCAGCTTTAATGCATATGGCAGCAGACAACTTAAAATCATGACTAGAGTGACAGGGAAAGCCATAATATCGAAATGACAAGATACTCTCTATGCTCCTAAAATCACCTTCACACTTATTTCTATTGGCTGATGTGATGATGCCAGAAACCAGACAGAGTTCACCTCCCAAAAATGCACAATAAAGAGCTCATCCGGCCACATTTTATTACAGACATCTAAACTACATGGCCTATATAGACTGGACAATCAGTCAACCAAAAATTCCACTGAGCAATGCCTAACCACCAATGAGATTCATCGCAAGCGAGGGCATATATCTTACAAAGCCCTTAAGCACTTGATGGATTGTGGCATGGTTTATGGCCTTGAGCTTGCACATGCAGATAATAAGACCACTTGTGATGAGTGTATTAAAGCCAAGATTACATGCAAACCACTCCCAAAAGAATCAAGTGAGCATTCAAGACACATTACCATTGATGAAAAGTCTTATTATGTTTCATTTACAGATGATCACTCAAGGGAATTGGTGCTCTATTTAATGAGCATGAAAGATCAGGTCTTTGCCAAGTACAAACTGTATGAGGTGATGATGCTTTAGCAGAGGAATGCGTGCATCAAAACATTCCTCTCAGATCAAGGGGGTGAGTACACAGGTGTTGAATTTAATAACTACCTAGATAAGCAGGGCACAAGACCGGTATACAGTGCATGACACTCCCGAGCACAATGGAGTGGCTGAGTGCTTAAACTGCACTTTGGTTGAAAAGACCCATGCTAGGCTTCTAGATTCTAATCTCCCAAAGTTCTTTGGGAATATGGGATTCAGAATGCTAACTACCTCAATAATTGCATGCATACATGAGCTCTACTGGACAAGACACCCTACCAGATGATTCACCATCAAAAGCTGAATTTACAAGATGCTCACAAATGGGGGATAGATGTCTATGTTAAAATCAAGCAAGATGACAAATTGCTACCTAGAGCCGAGAAAGCTAAGTGGATCGGTCATTCCACTCAAAGCAATGGCCACTGCATATACTGGCCAGAGAGTTGGTAGGTATCAGTCGAGCAAAATATTATATTTGAGAGGGAAATACTACCCTCAAGAGCTCCTATATTACCTACTGATGACTGACTAATTACTACACCAAGAGCCATAAAGTCCCAGCCTGCACCACTCACACAGACACCTATCAAGGTGCCATCACCATCATGTGACATATAGCCAAGTAAAAGCTGCATTGAAGAAATAATTAAGCATACACCACAGAGAGATCTAGAAAATTTACAGCCAATTCAGAGAGACATGAGTAGACCTAGTGAAGCTCCTCCACTTAGAAGAAGTGAGAGAATTAGACTATTACAAGAAAAACTTCAAGGGCCAGCTTGGGCAATAGATCTTAATCTGGAGAAGCTGCATATGTAAATTTTACCATCCTCGCATCCAAAAATGTCAAGAATTATACACTCAATGATATCACCCATAATTCAGACCAAAATCTAGATGAGAGCAAGAGAATTCATGTGACTACCTAGCAAAAAGTACCTAACCAATAAATGTTGAAGAAAACAACTACACATATTTAGCTAGTGATTTACAATTGCCTATGATGACTAAAGATGCCCTTAATAATCCTACATTGAAAACAGCCATGGAAACTGAACTCAGATTGCATATTGACAAAGGCAGCTGGGGGCTTACTATACCTCTGCCAGGTGTGAATATTGTCAGAAGCAAGTGGAACCATGTCCTAAAAAGAAATCAGAAGGGCAATATAGTTTGTAAAAAGTCAAGACTCATTGCTCAAGGCTTCATGAAAATGTTTGGAGTCAATTATGATGAGACTTATGCACCAGTAGTACATATGACATCATTGCACACTATATGCGCTATCACAGCTAGAAATAATTGGCCAATACATCAAATTGATGTGGATGTAGTATATTTAAATGCACCATTTGAGGAACCTATTTATATGCACAAGCCACCAGGTTATTTTGAAGAAAAACATGACAATGTACTTTTATTGAAGAAGTGCATATACAGACTTAAGCAGTCAGGCAGAGAGTGGTATAAATGTCTGTCAAACACCCTTATTCTATTGGATTTATGAAATCAGCATTCAATGCTGCAGTTTTCTATAGACATAGGCCAAAAGACTATATTATCATTGGAGCTGCCATACATGACCTTACAATTACAGACAATTATATTTTGCAAGGCATCAAAGAACATCTCGAAGATATCTTCAAGATGAAAGACCTAAGTGAAATACACTGGATTCTCAATCAATCGAGCGAGACAAGTCAGCCAGCACAATCAGTATATCTCAAGAAGCATATATTGACAGAATACTGAGCCGATTTAATTTACAAGATGCAAAGATGCTGTCAGATCTCGGTACTGCCGATGGTGCTGTTGGAACCGGCCAAGTCCTGCAGGCCAGTCGGGGTGGCTTGGCTTCAACGTACTCGTGCGTTGTGCCCTGCCTCCTGTGCGTGCCACTAACTTGTAATGGGAAAGGATACTCAGGCGGATGCCGAGGGTGTTGGCCTGAGTAAGGACTTCTGAACAGAAGGAGGAGAGTAGGGAGGCATAAACCTAGTTGATACTCAGACTGAGGAACTATGTACACACATCTACTACTTATTGATGAGATTATGAGTAAATTGCAGTAGGTTTGAAGAATTTATAGGCGATCTATTTAATTTATCTCCTCAGTGTAGTCAACAACTGAGTGTATATTCGGAGAATATACCTATTTAATTTATCTTACAAAAGAAAAGAAAGAAAATCAGCCTTAAAGGCTTATACATTATATTATACAACTCACCTCCTCAGTGTAGTCAACAACTGAGGAGGGAGGCATGCGTGGGTTGTGTTTCACCCGCATATACCCTGCAACCGGCCTTTGACCCTATCGAAGGTTTGAGCCAGGCTGCCGGTCCCAATCCAGGGAGCTGGCCACACGCGTCGCGTCGTGCGTGGGTAAGCGCCCGTAAGTAGCGTACATAGAAAAGAATGAATAACTCCCTCAATATTGAGGGTAAAAATACAAATAAATGAGAGGAAAATTCAGAATTCAAAAGCGCACTGAGTGATACTAAAATCGATATATAATTACAATATATTGAGATTGGTCTCTCAGGGGTGAGATGCAAGTTTGCACCCTACACTTATATAGGCTGAGAGGCGGAATGTGGAATAAGGGTGGCATAAGACATGGAAAAAAGAATAAGGTATGAAGACCATGTGGAGGTATAGTCCACAGCGATTAGAATAGAATATTGTGAGAGTAAGACAATGAAATATAAGTGGTGAGATTGTGAGAAAGAAATAGAACAATAAGGAATGGCCGAGAATAAAACAATAGGGCCGCGAGTAAGTGGCAGAGAATAGTGAACATCCCGAGGGTAAGCGAGTGAGGGGGAAAGAAAAAGAGTGTAGGGATGATAAAGAATAGGGGTTGGGGAAAAGGATAATGAACTAGGTGATGAACCGGGTATACCGAACCGAAACCGTACGCCATGGGATGATATGAGTAAGGGTCAGTCGGTCGGTACTGCTGAGTAAGTCAAAGCACGATATGTGGTCGTGACAGTATCCCCCCCCTAGCGGCTGAACCCATGAAGCCGATAGGCAGTATGAGATTCGCGAGTACGAGTGAGGGCCGGGGGAGGCAACTGTATTGGAGGGGGCCGTGAATAGAGGTGGGTGGTGAAGGCCCCCTAGGCTGAATGGTGTTTTATCGTGCTTGTGACAGCCCATTATAACGGAAGGCTTGTTGTTGGAATTTGGTGGGTCAGGTTAGCCGATCCCGACATAGGGTAGTGGCCCTGCGTGAGTGGTTTGGCAGGGCTGACGGGTGGATGGCCGGAAAGATGGTCCAACCTGGTTTCAAGAAGGTTCGTGTGAGGATGAAGTAGGATGGAGGGAGGGAAAATGAGACAGAAGAGAGGAGAGCATGTTTCGGTAAAGACAAGAAAATAAAAGATAAAAAAATAGATGAAAAAGAAAGAAAATGGTGGGGAAGAGGAGACATATTGGGGCGCTTAGTCGGGCTCTAGAGGCCACGGGCCTGGTTTATCCGGATAGGCAAGGTTGAATTCTGCTACAATCTCAGGAGTGTTACCGAGTTCGGTTACTACTAACCAAGATGTTTCATCTTCAGTGCCTTTGTAACCCGTCCATCGGACAAGGTAGAGCAGGGGGCAAGGCCTGTGTCTTCTGTCGGTTTTTGAGTCAAGGATTTTGGCAATTTCGTACTCGATTTCTCCGTCGATTTCGACAGGGGGAGGCGGAGGTTGAACTCGATTGGGTATGGTATTGGGGGTAGAGGGTTTGAGCATTGAAACATGGAAGACCGGGTGTACTGCCCGCATAGAGTTGGGTAGACGGAGGGTATAGGAATGGGTGCCGACATGTGCTATTACTTTGAAGGGGCCGAGATACTTCTCCGCTAGTTTTTTGGAGGGTCAAGTGGTCCGGAAAAATTGGGCTTTAACAAATACTGAAGTTCCGACCGGAAACTCAGGAGAGGCTAGTCTGTGGGAGTCTGCCGAGGCTTGATATCGTGATTGGGCCTGGCTGATTTGTTTTTTCAGGGCTCCATGGAGCTGATCTAGATCTACAGCAAATTTGCACGCTCGAGAGGAGGCGAGGTCACGCTCGGGGTATATGGTGAGGTTTGGGTGATGTCCCTTATTGGCAAAGAAGGGAGAGATACCCATGGTGGTGTTTGGAGTGTTATTGTATGCAAATTCGGCTAGTGGCAATAGTTTGGACCTATTGTCCTGTTGGTAATTGCAGTAGACTCGAAGGTACTGTTCCAGTGTCTGGTTTACTCGTTCGGTTTGGCCGTCAGCTTCCGGATGGTAGCCTGATTGTGGTTGGTGATGACATCTATGGGGTCGGCAGAGCCTTCCAGGTAGTGCCGCCATCACTTGAACACCTCAAAAATTGCTAAAAGTTCCTTGTCATGAACATCATAGTTTAGCTCAGGAGTGGTAAAGGTACGAGAATGAAAGGCAAAGGGATGAATCTCGCCTTCAGAATTGATAATGGAAAGGATTGCCGCAAGGGCATAGTCTGAAGCATTGGTTTCCACGACCAGGAGTAAGTCAGGTTCCCAGTGATGCAAGATGGGTGCCGAGGTGAAGGCCGTTTTGAGCAGGTCAAAAGACTTTTGACAGTCTTCGGTCCAAGCCCATGTCGTGCCTTTACGTGTCAGCCAAGTAAGGGGTATGGTTATGTCTGAATAGTTAAAAATGAAGCGATGGTAGAAATTGGCAAAACCTAGGAAGGACTGGATGTCCTTGACCTTCCTCGGTTCGGGCCATTCGCGGATGGTCTTGACTTTGTCATTAGACATGGTGAGGCCATCGGTACGTAGGATGTAGCCTAGGAATTCGACTGTGTCTTTGTGCCATTCACATTTGCTGGCCTTGACAAATAAGCCGTTTTTTCTGAGTCGGCGGAGTACCTCTCGGATATGTTCTCGGTGCTCCTCGAGTGAGTCTGAATAAATTAGTATGTCGTCTATGTAGGTGACAGCACAATGGTCTATCAGGTCACCGAGAATGTCATTCATAAACCTCTGAAAAGCCGCAGGGGTGTTGGAGAGGCCAAATGGCATAACTAGCCATTCATAGGACCCGTACCGGGTCTTGAAGGCAGTCTTCCATTCTTCTCCTTTGGCAATTCGGATCAGATGGTACGCGTGCCAAAGGTCGATCTTTGTATAAATTTGAGCTTTTCGGGGGGTGTCTAGTAGGTCAGTGATTAGAGGGAGAGGGTACCGGTCCTTCTTGGTCCTTTGTTTAGTGCTCGGAAATCAACGCATAGCCAAAGGGAGCCGTCTTTCTTTCGGACAAATAAGATTGGCGCTCCGTGTGGGGAACGGGAGGCCCTGATGAACCCCATGTTCAGGTGTTCGTCAAGGAACTCACGCAGGGTTTCCAGTTCTGATTGTGATAACGAGTAGAGGGGTGGATGAGGCATCTTGGCGCCATCTTCCAGAGTGATCTTAAGATCATAGGGTCGGTGGGGTGCTAGAGTGTCAGCTTTTGTTTTGCTGAAAACGTCAGCGAATTTGTGATACTCTTTTGGGATGTTTTCAAGGTCGACCAGATCGGGGGGAATGGACGGAACGGATAGGGCCTTGGCTGATCGTGCCAAGACGGCGTCGATAGCCAAAAGGTCCAGACGGAAAACTTGCAAGCCTTCTAGTTTGCAAGCTCGCGCAAAGGTGGCTGCATTGACTAGGGCTATCCGCAGGGCTTCTAATTTCGGGGAGGATCCTGGTTGAGGCCATGGAGCAGCGGCAGGTGCCAGCTGAACCAATGGCTTCGGGACGCACCTAGGGTCATTAGCGGTTTTTCGGAATGTAATACTGCCCAATACCCAATCAATCAACAGATTGTAGCGTGTGAGCCAGTTGTGACCGAGTACTACCAATACAGACGAATCTAGTGATGTGATGTACATACAGATGGACTGTAGTTGTCCTGACGGAAATTTGATTGGTAGTTCTACAGATTCGGTAATGACCGCATTAGTAGTGCCATCAAATAGTTTAAGGGGAATTGAATCCACGGAAGTGGTGGGGATCTTATGTTCCCAAACATAGGAAGATTCTATGAAGCAGTGAGTAGAACCTGAATCGATCAGACATTTAAGAGGGGTTGCCGAGGAACTCGGTATCAAAATAGAAGATAGAGGGATTACCAAGGAATTAGGATTAAGAAGGGCAGAGGCATTAAGATTAACCTCAGTTCCAGCACCTGCCGAGTCGTTTGGCTTGGTCACCTCCACTGATTCCTCAGTTTTGGTGTCTGGGGTGCTAGTCACCTTGCAGGTGGTAGATCGGGATTGTAGGGTCATAATCGTTAAGCGGTAAGGGGCACAGGAGGTAGTGTCAGTCTGAGTATACTGTCAGATCTCGGTACTGCTGATGGTGCTGTCGGAACCAGCCAAGTCCTGCAGGCCAGTCAGGGTGGCTTGGCTTCAACATACTCGTGCGTTGTGCCCTGCCTCCTATGTGTGCCACTAACTTGTAACGGGAAAGGATACTCAGGTGGATGCCGAGGGTGTCGGCCCAAGTAAGGACTTCTGAACAGAAGGAGGAGAGTAGGGAGGCGTAAACCTAGTTGATACTCAGACTGGGGAACTATGTACACGCATCTACTACTTATATAGGCTGAGAGGCGGAATGTGGAATAAGGGTGGCATAAGATATGGAAAAAAGAATAAGGTATGAAGACCATGTGGAGGTATAGTCCACAGCGATTAGAATAGAATAGTGTGAGAGTAAGACAATGAAATATAAGAGGTGAGATTGTGAGAAAGAAATAGAACAATAAGGAATGGCCGAGAATAAAACAATAGGGCCGCGAGTAAGTGGCAGAGAATAGTGAACGTCCCAAGGGTAAGTGAGTGAGGGGGAAAGAAAAAGAGTGTAGGGATGATAAGAATAGGGGTTGGGGAAAAGGATAATGAACCAGGTGATGAATGGGTGTACCAAACCGAAACCGTATGCCATGGGATGATATGAGTAAGGGTCGGTCGGTCGGTACTGCCGAGTAAGTCAAAGCATGATGTGTGGTCGTGACAGATGCATACAACTCCTTTAGATCCAATGACTAAACTATCTAAAGACCAATCCAATGTCCAACTACTGATGCTGAGAAGAAAAGGATGGAGAAGATTCCATACCAGCAGGTGATTGGTTTACTCATGTGGGCAGCAGTAGCTACCTGACTGGACATTTCGTTCTAGAAAATCCAGGGATTGCTCACTGGAATGCAGTCAAAAGAGTTTTTAAATATTTGAAGGGGAGGAAAGAGAAAAAACTAGTCTTAGGGGAGAGCCAGGATGGCATAGTAGGATACTCAGATGCAAACTAGACCTCATAAGATCATTGACATTCCATTTTGGCCTATGTATTTCAGAGCAACTTGGGGAGCATCTCATGGAGTTGTCAAAAGCAGTCAATTGTGGCACTTTTGTCAACAGAGTCAGAGTTTATTGCATTGACTCATGCTATAAAAGAAGTGATTTGGCTGAAACAATTCATCAGCAAAGTTTTCCAGCCAATAAAACATCCTATTAAAGTGTATTGTGATAACCAATCTGCTATTACTATAGCCTATGGTAATCAGCAGCACTCAATGATGAAACACTTCAATATTCAACTCTATTTCATCTGAGACATGATTGAGGGGAAGTGTCAAGCTGTCAAACTTCGGGAATGCAGAGGATGCAGATGGGTAATGGCCAAGTCCTGCAGGCTGGAAGTAGTGGCTTTGGCTTCAACGTACTTATTTGTTGCACCCTACTTTCCATGCGTGCCACCAATTTGGATCAGAGGGAATACTCAGGGAGTACCGAAAGTGCCGGCCCAAGTATAGGATTTTACAGAGGAAAGAGAAGGTAAGGGGCCTAAGCCTAGTCGATACCCAGAATGAGGAAGTATGTACATGCATGTCCTACTTATATGGGTTAGGGAGCGACATGTGGAATAAGGAATGTGGGACAATAAGGTATGCAGAGCATGTGGGAGTATATTCCACAATGATAAAAAATAGAATAGATGAATGTAAATGGGGATAGAACAATGAAATAGAATAATAGGGATGTGGCCAGAGACGGAACAATAGGGAGTGACCGTCTATAAAACAATGGGGCCATGGCCGAGGATAACACAAGGACAGAATGTCCCAAAGCAAGGCAGGTTGAGGGATAAGGAACGGATGGGGTAGGTTTTAATGGTTGGTGGAGTGAAGAAGAGTGGACAAAGGATGGGGATGGGAATGTGGAGGGTGGATGTGCCGAGCTGAGACTGGCATACCAAGTGACCTGCATGCGGCATGGACACTTGTATGTGGACGTGGGATGACTGCTCAGTTGGCACTGCCAATTTACCGGGATCTCAGTATATGTACTTGACAGGAAGAAAGTTCGAATCAAATATATTCCAACCAATCAAATGGTTGCAGATATCCTTACGAAGGGTCTACCTTGTCCTAAGGACAAGATCCTAACCAAAAAAATTGGCATATATTCAGCTTGAGGGGGCATGTAGGGTGCATATATGCATCCACCACTGAGAAGGTCAATCACAAGTATGTCTTCATTTTTGGTGATTTTGATGTCAACCTGTTGGCTTTTGAATTTCAAAATTTCCTATATTTTTCTTGTATTTTTATGTGCAATATTGAGCAAGTTATTTTCATTCTACTCTGTATACTACTGATGTGCATGCAGATTTACTTCCATTTGACATGATGCATGTGGCCAGCTCCCTGGGAAGGGACTGGCAGGTTGGCCCCTCACCAAGCTAGCGCTGAGGGGCCAGCTCAGGGATATATGTGGGTGAAACACAAACACCACCAGCATATGCCTTCCTCATCAGTGGTTGACATTCACTGAGGAGGTGAGCCTTAGGTATATTTTAGTGTACATTACCAACTGATTTCCTTTTATTTCACTGTAGGATAAATATTTAGGTATATTTAAATAATAATAACAGTGGTTGACATACACTGAGGAGTATAAATATTTTGATTGTCCAAATAAATCTCTGAACCACTGCAATAAGTTGCTCATAATCCTACACATCTGACCTGGTGACCGGTTGTTAAATCCACATGTCGGCGCTTAGCTAGAGGGTTCCGGGAGGGTTTCCAGAGGGTTCCGAATGATTTCCAAAGGGGGGGTTCATACTCCGGGGATGGAGGGACTAAGGGTCGCGGACTCGGGATCGGAATTGGAATGGAGACGGAAAGTCAGGAAGCGCCGGGGGTCTTAGGACTGCTCACGGTATAGGGCGGTATGAGTGGTTCGAGGTCGCAGGGACTTGGCTTCAACTTATGTGTTACACCCTCCTCGATCGTCTGTCCCTAATTTCAGAGAGTTGGAAAGTTTACTGGAACTTAATCGGAAACTACGATGTAGAATTAAGTCGATATTCATACTGGTGAATAGTCCAGTCGACTGGTGACTTATATACATGTATCTAGTCTTGTACTATCTTTTACCGAGTAAAGACAAGGGGGGAAGAGAGTACAAGGGGCAATATAAAACGAAGAACAAAGGAGTGAGGTACGTGATGATCCTGCACGTCGTCTATCAAAGGAGTGGAACCTTGACTTTGGAATCTTCGGAGGTTCGGAAACACGGAACCTCGGAATGGTGTATCGGAAATCTGGAAATCGGTTATTCAGACTTTGAACGATCGGAAAGGTCCCAGAAACGGTGCGGGTGGTTGTGGTGTTTAGTGTGGGTTTATTGGCGGCATGGGCCATAACAGTATCCCTCCACTAGGACCGAGCCCTCAAGGTCCTAAGCTTAATTGGAGCAGTAATTAAGACGGACATTACTGTGGGAGTCTTTTGATGGTTTCCTGAGGATATTTTGATCGATAAGCGCTGATGGTTCGTTTGTCTATAAAAGGGGGTGTTCTCAGAACTGGGAGGGGCTTTCCCTCAATGGAGAACACAGATCCGCAACCTTCGGAAAACCTTGGGGATTTTTCCCGCATCCCCCTCTATGGTTCGGGGACAAGTGAGGCGCATTATTTGCACATCCTTGACGAGGAGTTGACCATTCTTTGTGCCCGTACCATCAGGGTCCGTGACTACTATGGTGAGTGGTGCCTTTGTTGGAGCCTCTCTCTTTCTGATTCCTGTAGCAAGCCATTACATGAAGCCGTCACCGTCCGGGGCTGTTCCTTCTCGGGATGTGGAGCGGGATGAGACTTCTGGCAAGTCAGGGGCAGAAGCAAGTGGCCCAGAGGTACTCGGGCATATTTCTGTGTATCTGTTTTGTCTGGACAAGTACCAGGAGGACCTGCGCCAACTCTTGGACCTCTTTGGGCGGTATTATCATCGTATGTCCAGCTTGACAACTACCGGGTTTGGCTTGGAGGAAGTGAGGTTGTTCGGGAGCCTCACTGATGCGTTAGCGTCATTCCTGACAGTGGATCAGGGGCTTGATGCTTCCTTTCTGGATGACGTAGATCGGTTGCTTGTCCGCTTGGGTCGCGGGTCGGGTGGTTCTGATGGGTGTCCGGGTACGGCGCAGGCCGTGAAGGGTTCGAATGGTCGAAATGAGGGTGTTGATTAGTTGTCTGTATGATTGGTGTCATGAATTTTATGGTTTTGGTGGTGTTTGGGTCTGGGTGACATAAGGATTCCTAACAATTGTTGTTTTCCAGATGTTTCCTTTTTTTAGGGCAGATGTCCCATGGTCGCCTAATTTCCATGGTCGGGGCCATAGTGGTCGTGGGGTCATGGCGGTCGTGGTGATCATAGCGTTCATTCTACCGGATTGTCACTTTGGACGGAGGTAGTGTCGTCGGGATTCGGAGAATGTCCTGAAAATCGAGTCTTGGTTGAATTATGTTGTTTGGTTTAGTTCATATTAATATTCTAACAAGAAGGGTTCTAATTATAAGAAGATCTACATGGTACCATTAGTCTAAGGGACAGTATAGGATTCCGCAGTTTTCAGGGTTCTTCCTGAGCGGAGTTTTTCAGAGGGTTGGATTTGAGTGCTGAGTGAAGACTGCTGGCTCCATATTGCCAAGAATCAGTTAGGATAATCTAAATGAGTAGTACTCAATGCCCTGTCGATCAACGGATCGTGGTGGGTGAGCATATGGTCCTTGCAACTAGAATTCTGACAGGGTTCGAAGGGTCGGATTCAGAGGGTCGGAGTTCGGAGGGTCGGAGTCGGAGTGTTTCCACAGAAACAGGTCGAAATCTTTCGACAATTGTGTAGGGTGCAAACTTGCATC
>QLPI01017123.1:0-11257 GCA_003314275.1 Chroogomphus rutilus | reverse complement strand
ACCTTTCGACAACACCCCTCGGCAGTACCGAAGTCCGTCAGAATCCGGCGCTTGACAGTGGCCCAGTCTGCTGCAGAAGAGGCAGAGGTTTTGTTCGAAGTAGCATTGCCATTCTTGCAGTGTAAGTTTTCCATCTTTACCAAGTTTGGACGAAAGCTCTGTGGTAGTCCTGCTACCACCAGACAGGGTTGTGGATTGGCTGGAGTTGGCCATCTTATTGCCCGAGTTAGGGGCTGGATACAGATTCACAAGGGCCTTTCCTTTGTTGTAGGGGCGGTCAAAGTTCCGGGATGAGGTAGATTCCCTGGCAACCTCTGATCGTTGTTCCCAATATCAGGCATGGATGGACTGGGACAGGAGGCAGAGTTAGAGCAGGGAGTGGGGTTTACCTACTCTGGAGATCTTGTCCTTAATCCTGCTGGGAAGCCCATTGTAGAACTGGTGGTGGAGTGTGGCATCACCCCAATGGATGCAGGTGGCGAGTCAGTTGAATTCGACTACATATTTCATGATGTGACACATGCAGAGGTTCTTGAGGTCTGCTTCAGACTCTCCTTCTGGGTCATGGGGGCTGAAGTTGGTCTTGAGTTCAGAGATGAACCTGTCAGCATAGCCTTTATCATGCACAGGCCATGTACACAGCTTTTATGCCATATATGTACATTATTTTAGCCTATTTACACTGGCCATGCCAGGCCTTGCATAGCCCCATACCTGTGCTAATGTAGCTAGCATAGCCATGAAGCAGTGCTGTTGCAATGGGCACAGCATTGTGCCTATGCACTTGGTAACCAATTCAAACTCCACACTGAGTTTGAATAATTACCGGTTTTGGGTAGGATTAGCAAACTCAGCTGAGTTTGTGGACCTTTGTGGACACTGTAGTTGGGCTTCAACAAAATAAAGTAGTTTTAGCCTCGAAGAAATCAGGAAAAATAGGAGAAAAATATAGTCAATTTGAGGCTATTGGATACTACATTTAGATACTCAGAGACTAATTTTTATCCCACAATTTTAGTGACAAAAGGCGAAATTAAGCGAAATTTGTAGAAGAAAAATAAGAGAAAATTAACTGGCACCATTGGATGCTTTTTAAACTAGGAATAGAGGACAGGGTTCCCCTACAGATACAATTTGATGGAGTATGCCCATCCAAGCTTTCTCCTCCTAATATTTGATATGCTGTCCACCTTATTAGCTCTCAAAAAGCTCAAAATACAGTACAAGTTACCAGGACCCTTCAGGATATCATCAATGCACCTCTCTCCACTCAAACTGTGCGCAGGAAGCTGAAAGAAGCTGGATTAAAGGCTGTGGTGAAGAAGAAACAGCCTATACTCTCCCAGAGACACAGGAAGGAGAGGTTAGATTTTGCTGTTGCTCACTAGCATTGGACTGTAGAGGACTGGAAGAGGGTTGTGTGGTCAGATGAGACAAAGGTCAATAGGCTAGGGTTATATGGCAAGAAATGGGCTTGGAAGAAGGCAGGAGAGGGGCTGAGTAATAGGCTGGTTGAGGGAATGTTAAAATTTGGTGGAGGTTCTGTGATGGTTTGGGGCTGTATGACATGGGATGGGCCAGGATATGCTATCAAGATTGATGGAAGGATGGATGAGGATCTCTATGTCCAGATTTTGGAGGAGGATCTTCAGTCCAGTCTGGAGCACTATGGTAAAACTTCTGCTGACATGATTTTTCAACAGGATAATGATCCAAAGCATACCTGCAAAAAGGCCAAGGAATGGTTTGCAAACAACCATTTTGAGGTTCTTTCATGGCCAGCACAGTCTCCAGATCTTAATCCAATTGAGCATCTGTGGAGTCGTCTGAAGAGGAAGCACTTGGAGAATACAATCAGCCACCAGGAGGGATGATAGAGATTTGGGAGAGGATACAGGAAGTTTGGGACAAGATAGAGCCTTCAGTGTGTCAGGGATTGACTGAGAGTATGCCCAGGAGGGTTTTAGCTGTGCTGAAGGCAAAGGGGGGATATACCAAATATTTATTATAATGAGTTTTTGATCATCTAGAAAAGAGCAACAAAACTGGTCCAATGAGTCACTGTCAAAAAATTGCCATATATCAACAAATAAATATTATTACATAAATATGAGGAGACCAATCAAAAGCTGAGATGCAGGGGTATCTATGAGAATATCCTCAGATTTTATAGATTTTTATTTGGTTCATAAAATTTGGAGCGAGTGAAAAGTGCCAAACATTGGACCGGTTTTGTAAGTCACTGTACATGTAGCTACTCCTTGTATTTTCTACTGTCTGGTCATAAGACAAGGGGAGGGAGGAAATACAAGGGGTCAATAGAAAGAAAGAACAAGGGAGCTAGGTATGTGGTGATCCTTTGAGATGCTTACTGTGAGAGTGGGACTTTGGTTATGGAATAGCGGAGAGTCAGGATTGTAGAACTTTGGGTTGTCACAACAGAATCGTAGAAAAGCAGTTGAGGGACCTGTTCCTGATATTACAGTTGGAAAACTCCTGGAAAGGGTACAGACAGTTGCAGGAACTGAAATGGGTTTATTTGGGGGGCATGAGCCATAACAAAGCTATGGTCTTGTGATTGGTGTCTTTCAGTTAGTTAGTGCAGTTTTGTTTTTCTTAATTCTCTGCATGGTGTTGTAAATTGTTCTGATTGTTTATAGCAAGGTCTCTTGCACTATATTTCTCCCCCACAATTGGAACAGTGTCTTGTATAACTGGTGGTAGGAGGATGCTTCTATCAAATGTTACATTCCTTTAAACTGAGATTCATTTTAAGCTAGGCCAGTATATCTGGTGGCCTTGACTCATTCCACTGTATCCTACCCATTTGGCTGCAAAACCATTTGCATCCAGCTTGCTAGCTGCCATCTTCATCATGAAGACACATGCTCCCCATTCAGGTAAGTCATATAAGTTAGGCCAGTGTTACAATATGAAAAGATGACGTAGTCATAATTAAACATAATATCTCCCAAGGTCAAAGCAATGGCAAAGTTCAGAGTAGTTTTAGGCTTCAACTTGTGTGTTGTGCCCACCAGATTACCCTGGACCCTAATTTCATAAAGAGTGAGGATGTAAATTAAGTCTAAGATGAACGGATGGAAGGCTTAGTCAAAATCTTAGTCAATTATCTGACTGAAGACTGAACTACAGAATGTACAAGATCTTTATACTACTTTCAAATCTATGAGGAGTTGACTAGATTCCTATAATAGATAAGAAAGTCCGAGGATCATGAAAAGCGAGAACAGAAATACTATGTCCCAATCTTGATCTCCTCCATGACATTGAGGGGTGACATGTCACCCCAATTCCCAATGGAGTTACCCTATAAGGAATGTAGTAACAGATCGGATATCAGAGATAGAACGGAATTGTGAATAAGGAAAGTGGTGTCAAGCGTCGGTTACTGACGGACTTTGGTACTGCCGAGGGGTGTTGGCGAAAAGGTCAGGCGGACTATGGCCAAGTCCTGCAGGCCAAGAGTAGTGGTGTTGGCTTCAACGTGCTCGTGCGTTGCACCCTACTTGCTGTGCGTGCCACTGTATTTGCCACAGACAGATACTCGAGGGGATGCTGATGATGCCGGCCCGAGTCGAGGACTTAACAGAAGAGAAGAAGGTAGAAGGGCCTAAGCCTAGTCGATACCCAGAATGAGGGAATATGTACATGCATGTCCTACTTATATAGGTTAAGAAGCGACATGTGGAATAAGGAATGTGGGACAACAAGGTATGCAGAGCATGTGGTTATTGTCCACAATGAATAAAATTAGAACAAGGAATGCAAAGTGGGGATAGAACAATAAAGGACAGGATAATAGAATATGTCCGAAGATAGGACAATAGGAGGTGCCAGGCTATAAGACAAGGCTTGTAACCGAGGATAGTACAAGGACAGGAAGTCCCCAGGTGAGACGGACCAAGGGGTGGGGACAGGGAGTGTGGATGGTGGACGTGCCGAGCCGAAACTGGCATACCAAGTGTTATGCATGCGACGTGGGCACTTGGTCGTGGATATAGGATGATTTCTCGGTCGGCAATGCCGAATAGACGGGTTTCAGTATGGGTGTTTGACAAGTGGAGTGGAACATAATGAAAAGTGTAAGGGCAACCCTCCGGACTTCTCTGGAGCTATCTCACAGAGAGGGGCCTAGGCAGGGGGAATCCAAAGAGGAAAGTCTAAGGATCCCACTGCTGGTGAGCCCTTCTTATACCCTTTATGTAAGTGGTCTGTGCACTAGCTTATAAATCTATACATTGGAGTCTGTAGGGCCAACCTCCTGGTACTAAATCTGGGGATTGGGTGCTTATTCCAGGTTCCAATCACTGTGCTAAACCTATTTTGGTTTCCCATCTGGCAGCTCCTAAACTCTTGACCCTCAGAGCATTGTCTGTGTATGGATTTATCTGTCGGTTACATGGGAGGTCACGGATATTGTGGACAGTGTGGAAATGGTGTGGATGGTGGCACGGACAATGGTGGGGATGATAGATACTATAGGAGTTCAGTGGATAGCAGGGTCTGTGGATATCACCTAGGTACGAAGGTTGAGGTATTCCTTTCCTGTCCTCAGACCCTTGTTTCCCATCTCGGATTTGGAGCGGAGTTTGAAATAGGGTTTCGGACTCGGATCTAGGATTCAGAAAGGGTTGTCCCCTGACAAAAAGGATATTAAATGTAAATGAAGTGAAAATAGATTTGCAAGCATATTGTCAAGTCCATAATACCGTGCTCTGATTTACTTGGCAGTACCGACCGACCGACCCTTACCCATATCATCCCTCACCAGTGCACGGTCTCGGCTCGGTACATTCGGTTCATCATTTGGTTCTTTAACCCTACCCCACCCTCCTATTCTCATTATTCTTCTATTCCCCATCCTTCCCTCTGCCCGTTTACCCTCGGGCATTCACTGTTCATCTATCGCTCGGTTGCGGCCCTATTGTTTTATATTCGGCCACCCTCTATTGTTCTACTTTCCCTCACACCCTTACTCGTTTATTATCAGTCATATCTCATTGTCTTATTCTCGTTTACATTGTATTGTTCTATTCTAGATTGCTGTGGACAATACTTCCACTTGGTCTCCATACCTTATTCTTTTCTCCATGTCTTATGCCACCCTTATTCCACATTCCACCTCTTAGCCTATATAAGTAGCAAATGCATGTACATAGTTTCTCAGTCTGAGTATCAACTAGGTTTATGCCTTCCTGCTCTCCTCCCTCTGTTCAGAAGTCCCCACTTGGGCCGACACTCTCAGCATCCTCTCGAGCATCTCTTCCATTACAAATTAGTGGCATGCACAGGAGGCAGGATGCAATGCACAAGCACATTGAAGCCAAGCCACCCCGACTAGCCTGCAGGACTTGGCTGGTTCCCAACCGTACCTTCAGTATCACCGAGGCCTGACACATATGGAGATTGACATAAATAAGTGGAGCGAATTGACGGGTGCATGTGATGCCAAGATGGATACACAAGGTGCATATAGTTCGAGGGCTGAGGGTGTATAGTTGAATAGGCAAGTGAGGGCAGAGTTAGGCTGAGTGGGCTGAAATGAATAGTTGGGCATGCCGGCATATGGTTCCTAATAGTATCTCCCCCTTATGGCTGAGTCCCACAAGGCCACGGAAATGAAGTTCTAGATGGTGGCCCCATTGGAGTTTGGAATTGCAAGAGCATATAAGAATAGTTGTGAGGGAGTTTGGGAGGTAACAATTGTTGACATCGCAAATGGCACCCTCATACATACATCAACCCTGCCTACATGCAGAAGCTCATGAGTCTCTATCCCTTGCCCATCACTAGTTATCTCCAAGGTGAACCCTCCCACCCCATTGATGTTCCCACCCCTTCAACTTTGACTATCGAGCATAGCCAGGCATTGCTAGAGCAAGATACCATCGATATACAAGAGCCATGGGTCGAAGGAGCACATTCAAAAAGTGCAAAGGTGAGTAAAGTTTTGTCTCGGAATTTGTTTTTTACTGATCTTTGTTTAGCAGTATGCTCGACTCCAGATGCATTACAATGAAAAGGACATCCACAGTGTCTTCTATCGAAGGGCAAGGTTAGGCGTTGAAGATGATTGAACACCTTGGTCGTAGGGTCAAGTGGCTGAAAAGCCATGTAAACATTATGTGAAGCGAGGCAACACTTGCCTGAGGAAGTGGGATGGGGATTTGGACTTGGGAGCTTGTATTTGGTGTGGTAAGAGGGGAGTAGGTTGCAGTATCAATGAGAGGGGTGAGGTACAAGCAAGAGGAAGGGTAAGGGAAAGATCAAGGAGTGGAATCCCAAGGATGAGGGAAATCCAACGTCAAAAAGGAGGTCGAGGGAAGTTACTCCAGAAGAAGTGGATGAAGACAATGGTGAGGTAGGCCCCTCTAAAAGGCCAAGGTTAGAGCCTCGAGTGCACACTCCTCTTTTCCTTCCCTCTTTGCCCACTCCTCAGACCCTTGAGCTGTTATCACCACCACCTCCTGTCTCTTCACTACCTGTTGTGGTACAAACACTGTGAATCACCGTATCATCACCCATGCCTCCTGCCCCTTCACCCCTACCTCCTCCACCTCCAACTCCTCCTCCACCTCCAACTCCTGCTCCTCCTCCAACTCCTGCTCCTCCTCCTGAGCCATTGCCTCCACCTATTCCATCACCACCACCCTTTGTCTCTCAACCTCCTCCAATTCCTGTGCCTCCCCTTCCTTCACCCATCCTTGTGCTGACCACCACTCTGGTTGAGTTCAAACAGTCTATAGATTCCCTTTGTTGGGAATTGGCAGACAGTAAGCAAGAGAATTCCAAGAATCATCTTTGCTAATGAGGAATTGCAAGTGGAGGTGAGAAAATTGGCTTTGTAGATAAGTCATCAGAGGTCAGTGAGTGCAGATTTGGTGTGGAAGCCACCTGGGGTGTGGGGTACTTGGGATAATTGGGTGGGTGGATCTGGTGGAGGGCCTGCAAATGCATGGAATGATGCTGAGAAAGGAGAAGTGGAGATAGGATTGTAGAATAGAAGTATATTGGACTTAAGAATTTTGTATAATTTTTTGTCTTTATTTTCGGAATGGACTTTTGTTTTTGGAATTGAATTGAACTTGAAACTGAACAAAGGAAAGAATCAGAATTGCAAGTTGGAATGAGTGAGTGAATCAGAATTGAGAGTTGAACTTGAAGACGGAAGAAGGAGCTGAATTGTGAGTGGAAAATGATAACAAAAACAGAATGAGTGAGAGTGAACAGAAGAGAAATTATGAGGTGCTTATGGAATGGGTAATGGTCCAGGTTAGATGGGTATGACTTGTGATGGTCTTGAACAAGTTCTGAAGCGTGGTTGAGTTCTGTTGCAAGGAGCCATTAAGTTTCTTCATCTGTGCCTTCGTATCCTGCCCACTGCACTAAGTACAACAACTTGCATGCCATACGTCAGTTATCAATTTTCGAGTTGAGAATCTTGGATATCTCGAATTTGGTTTTACCATCGATGATGACTGGGGGCAGAGGTTGTTGAATGTGATTAGCAATGGGATTAGGAGAGGCTGGCTCGAGTATTGAAATGTGGAATACAGGGTGTACTACATTCATGTAGTCTGGGAGTTTCAGGGTAACTGAGTGAGTACCAGGACGTGCAATGATTTCAAATGGACCCAAAAACTTCTCAGCTAGCTTTTTCGTGGGATGGGTAGTCCTAAAGAATTGAGCTTTGACAAATGCAATACTGCCAATAGGAAAGTTCAGTGATGGAAGTCGATTAGCATCTGCTGAGGTCTGGTACATTTGTTAAGCATTGAGAATACTGGTTCAAAGCTGCTGATGCAATTTATCCAGGTCGACTACAAAGTCTTGCGCTTGAGATGAAGCAAGGTTTCATTTGGGATGAATGGTGAAATTGGGATGATAGCCTTTACATCCTTAAACTATTAATTCTATCTGTAATGAATGAGACGCCTGACATGACCCCCCTTAAATATTCTCTTTGGACAAACAACCTGGATCAGAATCAATAAAGACATTTTGCATGGCTACATAAGATTTCCTTAAATCTGTATTGCAATACTCTTGTGATAATGGAGTACATGAATCTCCTGAGTATAATTTCTTAATTGTGTTCTCCATAAAAATAGCTCATGCAGGTGTATTTTGTTGTCCTCCTGCATCTTGTTGGAGAACTTGACTTGCCTTGGTTAACACCAAAGTTTTGTCACAGCTTCTCAGGTTCCAAAACAGTGGGGTCTCCTCCTTGAGGAGGCTTTCTTTTCTCCAATGTTGAGCACTGAACAAGACCTTGATGGGGAGTATGCGGAAAAGATCTGGGCCTTCAAGGTGGATTTTGTGGAGCAATTGCAGCAGATGAAAGAAGAAGGGAAGAAAAACAAAGAGGAAGCTTGGAAGGTGGAAGCGGAGCAGAAGAAGGAAGAGGAGTAGAAAGTAGAGGAAAAGAGGGTTGCAGAGGAGAAGAGGATTGAAGAGGAATGGAGAAAGGAGGAAGAGCAGATAGTGGAGGAGCAGAGAACAGCAGAGGGAGCATGGGTGGCCAAAGAGGAGAGTATGATCCTGGAGAGTATGCTCCTGGAAGAAGCTTGGAAAATGGAAGAGTGACAAAAAGAGAGGGAGGATGAGCAGCATCAGGAGGGTGCTGTTGTCCCATAGGTCCTTGGGGATGAAAATGCTCTTTGAAAAACCACTAGCAAAGGTGGCAGTTCTTCATCATCAAGCAGTGATTCCTTGACATTGGATGCTGTCTCTCCACTAGCTCGTGGAAATCCCATGGATAGTGAAAGTATTCCTCCCCTGAGTTCACCCATGGTGGGACCCAGTACTTCTGACTTGTCCTGCTGGTTGACCTTTGTTTGGGACATGAGTGTTTGCAGAGGGGGTTCCTTTTTTTTTGAAAAAGGTTTGTTTTTCTTGGGATGGCTGTGTTGATACTAGCATAGTTGTCAGTTGCTTTCCCCCTCTTTTAGGGTAGATGTCCCATTGTCTAACTAGGATAGCTTGGTGTTGAGGTCAAGGGGGTTGAATGGTTGTGGTGGTGATGGTTTGGTGGTCTGAAGGTTAAGGGTCATGGGTTTGTTACCTGGACAGTGGTGAGGCCTTCTGCAGAATGTCCTGCAATTCTCAAAAAAAAATCAATGGTTTAATCCACAGCAATATCACGGCAAGTACCCACCATTGGCCACTTTGCACCCAACTGGTACTCTTGATGGACGAATTGTGGACTCTGGAGGTCAATGCCAACTTTGGTGTACGCAGATCCCTACCCTTTGTTCAACACACTAATCCCGACGGTATGTTCAGACGATCTCGTAAACCACACGGATGCAGTCACACCGAGCTTCATGCATGATCCTGGTAGCATTCTTTCCCAGTCTGCAGTGTGAAATCTCTCCTGTCGATGCCGTCGTCCCTTCTGGCTCCGAATATGAACCTTGAACCATTGGTCTCTGCTTACATTCCCTCATATATTACAAAGTAAACACACTGAGGCCGGCTACTCCACTCCTTACAACAGTTCATGCTCTCTGCGGTTGATTTACTCCTGTCAGTTACGACATTGGGAATAGTCTAGCACGGTCATATGGCGGCTGGTCCCAAGCCGCTGGACAGGTATCAGATCAACAAGCCTTTCGTCAATATTTGAAGATGATATGAAGACATCGAGATGTGGAATGAGTTGTACCCGGATGCTTAGGTCAAATATTCAACCATACTAGTCAAAATCACATACACACTCATAGAGGAAGATCTCACTTATTCCTTTTCTTTTGGCTTATTCTTTCACGATTCACTTTGCTTTTCTTTGGTATGTTTCACATATGCATGGTCATATATATCCATTCTCTGTCTCATCTCCATGTCTCTTTATTTTATTTACATTTCTTACACTACCCTGTTCTATATTATGAATTTGCAGATAGTCCAGTAACAAAATAGACTAGAGTGTAAGACATAGTATAATAGATTGACAATGAAATCTTAACCTATGTGTTGATATTCTTTATGCTAATGGTTTGACAGTATTTGATGATTTTATGAGGAACAGTAACCATTAACAACCACCTTAACCGTCTATATCGATGCTACTTACCTCAGAGTTTTAGGTTGATGAGCGTGCCAGTCTACGGGAGAATTCCTTTACGGTGAGTGGAGGATGGGCGTGTGAGACAGATGAGTGAACTTTCCTAATGGGGATACACCGTCAATTATCTGTCCAAATAAATGAAATCCAAGTTCAGGAGAGAGGGTTCAGCCGTCCAACATGAGATAACTGCGTTTTTTGTCAACGGAGTTTTGGTGAGTTTTACTGTAGCCAATCGCCAGCTGAAGGATTTAACATCATCATTAGGGATTGAGGACTACGGATAGGTATCCAATATTCTGGAGAACAAACCACTGTATCGGACACACCACATTTTTAGATGCGACGTTGTGAACACGATTGCCAGAGTCTGGGGGCGTAAACCTAGGCAAAATCCGTACAACCTGCAGACGAAGAAACGACTTCCCACTTGGATTGCGCTCACCACTGGGGGTACCTCCCGTAGCATCCCGACGTGTAACTTTGTTTTGTTTTGTCACTGCTCTCGGAATCTATGCAGAGTCTCCTAGTATCCCCACACGGTGGGAAAATGTTCTCTAGCATGTCCTGGCCACGGAAGGAAAGGTACAACTGGAGGTCAAGCAGGTACCAGCGGTTTGAGCTTTAATTTAAAATAAGTAGCGGTGGTCACGTGATCCGCGCCAGTCCGCCGAAGGGTATGCGTGTAGAGTAATCAATAGCCCACGGCATTCGGCATTGGCATCGTGTTTCGAAGGTGCCCTATCACCCCACAGGCCATATTCGAGCCTCAGCGGTGCGCATTTGACAAGTGTCTATTGTTCATGTATCATGTCACAGGTATGCGAACTACTCCATCATTCCTTAGAAATTAAATGTTAGATGTAATAGCTGTGCTGAACAGGAAGCACTCCGGTCTAGAATCTCCCCTTATAAGGTAACATAGAAGGCAATATTGCTAGGACCCATCGCGTTCGTGATGCTTTCTAACCATTTTTATGGATCAGTTACATATAGTTCCTTCCAATGCCTATCTCTGCATTGTTTCGCGTGTTGATCTCTCAGCAACTCATGCATAAATTTTCCTCTTTTATTATATCCACTCCGCGCACTGGCATTTCAACCAAGCCCCCACGCTTTAACCCTTGGCCCCTCAGCTTAGCATCTGGGAGAAGACTTGAACATGCATTT
>QLPI01017118.1:0-13328 GCA_003314275.1 Chroogomphus rutilus | reverse complement strand
ATGAACGGTGCTGCGTTGCTGGAAAGGGACGAAGCGATGGATATTTTGATATCCTGCAAATCGGATATCCAGCAGCTGTGGAACAGCCCTGTTGTCCAAGAGCTCTTGAACAGGAGGGGCGTGAGACTCGAGGAATCCCCAGGATTGTGAGTGCACAAAAAACAAACTTTGTTATTCGGACATATCTGTACACTGATTATAAAAAATTTCTCCCCCGTTTTTTTTTCTTTTAGCTTCATGAATGACTTGGATCGAGTATTATGCAAGAACTATGAGCCCTCTGATCGTGAGCGCCCACTTCCTGTCTTATGGAAAATTTGCATACTATATATCTGTTTCCACCCGCGCCAGAGGACGTCATGAGAGCGCGGTTACGCACCATGGGCGTCCAGGAACACAAGTTTTTCTTCGAGACAGGTATGATCACATGTAACTGGACCACGTCATTCTCTCTCTCATCTTATTTTTATTTTTATTTTTATTTTTATTTTGCATTGCGCACACGCAGGTGCTGAAGTTGGACAACAGTGGATAATATACGATGTCGGTGGATCACGGCCTCAGGTACGTATCTCTAGCAATTTATGTTTTGGCGCAGCGCGCGGAGTCGGAATGGTTGCTAAATCCCTGATACACGGTCTTTTTAAAAAACGTTTGTTAGCGAGGTATGCAGAATTTAAACATGTCATAATATCTCGCTGATATAGAGTACTTGAAAAATTTATTTTTTTCAGAGTCGTGGTTTTCTTTCTTCGATGACAGTGAGTGGTCGTGTTCGTTTCATCAACCCCCGTGTCCTTTCGATTTTGTTGTCGGGAGGGACACGGTCTCTGGTGCGCGGGCAAGATTCTAACTTGTTTTCCCTTTTTTTTTTTTTGAATTGGACAGTGAATGCTATCATTTTTCTATTCCCCGTCAACTGTTTCGATGAGGTGCTTGATGAGGATACTAGTGTTAATCGACTGGTGTGTGGTATTTCCTTTTTTTTTCTTTTTCTTTCTTTCTTTCTTTTTTTTTTATTGACCGACTGCCGTTTGATTCTTACAAATCTACTACACATCTACTTGCGCTTTCTCCACATGACAAAAATAAAATAAAATAAAACACCTCCAGCAAGATTCCATCGCGCTATGGAAGCAGATATGCAAGTCACCCCTCCTGGCAAAGGCGCAGTTAATTTTGTTCCTGAATAAGGTAAGTGTCGCCCGAGGAAGTTATGTACTTTTTGTTTGTTTCTTCTTCTTCTTTTTTTTTTTTTTTGGCTTTTCTTTCATTCTGGTTTCCATTTTTCGATTTGCTATAGGGAAATATTTTATCTTGATTGGGTGTGTGTTGGGGGAAAGGGGGGGGGACGTTTATGATTTTACTTTGTTTTTTAATCTTTCTCTCTCTCTTTTTTATAACCATAATAACAACTTCCACTTGTTTATCAAAAGGTCGATCTGCTACAACGGAAACTCGATTCGGGGGTCCATTTCGCAAACTATGTCCCCAAGTTCGGCGACCGTCCAAATGACCGTGATTCTGTGTGTCGGTGTAAGTCCCTGTCCAGCGTACTGCTCTTTTTCCTTCTCCCCTTTCTCTCTCTCCTCTTTTTCTATTTTTTATTTTTTTATGTTCCCTCCTCCTCCACTGTCATTATGCTCTTTCGCTATCTTCTCTCTCTTTCTATTTCCTCTATTTCCTATATTTTTACTATCATTTTTTTTATGTTTCTATTCTATTTCTATCTCTATTCTGTTGACCTCTCAAGCTCACCCTCCCAACTCACCTTACCCCTCCCCCCTTCTTTAATTCGACACTTTTAGACTTGCGAAACCATTTAAAAGAAGTGCAAAAGCGTAATTCACCCTCACAACGGCCGTTCAATGCTTGGTTGACTTGCGCTACGGTAAGCATTTCTTTTCTTTTTTTCTCTTTTTTAAAAAAAAAGTCCCTCTCGTGTGGTGGTGGTGGTGATGACGATGACGACCATTAATCTTATATTGTTTTTTTTTTGTTAGGACACGCGGGCGACAGAGAAAACCCTCGTTACTGGTAAGTCTGCGATTGTTTGTTTACATCGTTGTATTGGGTGTGGTGTCTGATGTCTTTTTTTTCTTCCTTTTTTTTTCTCTTCTTTTTTTTTGTACTCGTTTTTTTTTGTTACATTTTTGGTTTTTGGTTTGGAAAAGTACGATTTGGGATCGTGAGGGAGAATATGGCCAAAGCGGAGCTTGTATAAGTGTCGAGTGTCGGAGTGTCTAGTGTCTAGTGTTGGTTGTCTGGTGTCGGGTGTTGTCTCGTGTCGGGTGTCTGGTGTCTGGTGTCTGGTAGTGTCAGTGTCGGGGTCTAGTGTCTGGTAGCATCAGTGTCGGGGTCTAGTGTGGTAGCATCAGTGTCGGGTATCTAGTGTTTTTTTACGCTCTTGTTTTTTTTTCTCTTCTTCTTTCTTTTTTTGCATTCTTCTATTCTTTTCTTTAGCTTTTCTGTTTACTTGTCTTGTTTTGATGAAATGATGCATTGAATGATTGATCGATCGACGAGGGAGCGAGGGAGAGTGGGGGAGGAATCCTCATAGGAATGAAATCGGGATAGGACTGGGGTCAGGTTAAACTTAAACGCACACGATGGCATTGGCGATTGCTCAATGAGTTTTTAGATCCGGAAGCAATATGACTTGTTTTGAAAAGAAAAAAATGATAATGAATGATAATAAATAAAGGTTAATGGTTAATGTTGTGGTTGTGGCATACCCCCCTGAGGGGCTGGGATGTATATCTTCATATTTTTGTACTGTGGGATTTCTTTATTTCCTTCTTTCCTTATTTTTACTGAGTTCTTTAGAGAAGCCAACTATGCACCGTCTGCCTTGTAAGCTGCGTCAAGCCAGACACATTCCATCGTAGATGATTTCGTGCGCTGGATCGATCGTGTATGGATCACGTTACCGTACGTCCCCACGCACACACGCACACACACATACACGCGCACACACGCGCAAACAGGGATTCACAGTGATGTGGCAGCCAACCATACGCGTTGCGATTATCGGGTGGGGTGGTTTTTTTTTGCCGTATATTTGGATTTTGTGACATTTGACGTTTGACATTTGACAGCTTTTATTTTATTTTTTTGCTTCCTTTGAAAGGTCTCCGACAATGTTCTCCGACCGAGTTCCTGGATAGGCATATGTATACCACACATTACCACTTGGATAAACTGTGGGGGGAACGGCAATGTATGGGAGGATCAGAGGGGGGATCTTGATGTCGAATTCTCTGATGGGTGATGTATGTGTGTGTGTGTGCCTGAAAAATGGAGGAGATGAGTGGAGTATGCTCCCGGCAGATCGCTCTGGGGACTTTGGAGGGAAACTTTCGGTTATCCGACACGCTATGCTGTTGTTTTCCCGGTTCGTGCATACATACATTCCCTTACTGTGTGAACGAGACAACCTCATCGACACACACACACACACACGTCATAATAATAACCAAGTTTCATGACGGATATTTCTGGATAAGAGAAACCACCAAAACACACACATATACAAACACACACACAAAACAGAACAAGGGGTGCGAGAGTTTTTATGTGTAGATGACCGTGTGTAGATGACCGAGTGTGTGATATGTGTGCTTTATGTAATGGATTGCCGTTTAAGTTTCAGAGTTTCAGGAACCACTCGACGGTGGCTTTGAAGGCGCCTTCTTTTCCGGCTTTCACCTGAGGGTTTGACTGAGATGATATCGTTCAGTGTGGGAAAAAGTGTGTATTATATGATAGGAGGGTGAACCCACCATATCTCCTCTCACCTATTGGTTCGTAAAAAGTTTAGTGGATTCAGGGAATTTTCGTAAGGGAAGACTTACAGCAAAACCGTGGACGCAACCCATCCAATGCTGTCGTGAATAACCGGGCTTGTATTTCCCATCGCCCAATTCCTCGTCTGTCCGCTCGCAAGCCTCCTTGGGGAACTGACTGTCGGTCTAAATTATCGATCATCGTCAATATCACAAAACACAGGTATATCTATTTTATTTTTATTTTTAAATTTTGGTTTGGTATGTACCTCACAGGAGTTGATCAATAGTGGGGCCTTTGAGGTCCGGAGAAGATCATGCAGGTCTCCAGGAATAACGATCCTTGATGGGTGGGCGACTGCAGCCGAGGCGATGATGTTCTCCTTGGCGAGATCGATGACGTGCTTTGCGCCGTAGCAGTAGCCCACGGCTCCGAACGTCGTGATGCCGCGTTGGTGGAGGCCGGCTATGAGATTATCGACGAGGGGACGGGTCAATGGGAGGTTGTGCTTCTGAAACCACTTTTCAAGGTCGAACTGTGTATGTGCAGTTTGTTCAAGGGTGAGGAGGAAGTGGAGGAGGAGGAGGAGGAGGAGGAGGGGAAGGGTCAGGATGAGGAGAAGGGCCAGTGCGTGGACATACTTTGATGGTGGGATCGGTCATGGCATTCTCGGGAATGGGATCCCCGTTGAACATGTCTGGCATGTATACCTGGAGAAGTTGGTTATTTGATTGAAGGCAATGTGTGTGTTGAGAGAACGCTCACTTGGAATCCGTTTCTCGCAAAGTCATCTGCCTGAGAGTTCGTTTCACTCTGGGCACACAGACCATGTCATCTGAAAGGAAGGCGTACCAGAAGCTGGGGTTTATATCGTCATCTGTATCACGCGTGAGAAGGTAATGCAATTGACTAACTTTACCGTTGATCAACTGTACGCCGAATATATCTGATGTATAAAAAAAGGCAGCTCTTCAGCCATTGAAAAGAAAAAGAAAAAATAGCGGTAGAAATTAATGACCAGAGAGAAACAGGACGGCCTTGTCTTTCGGGAAGTCGCCTTTGGGGAGAGCAACATAGGTGTTCACGCCGTTGATTTCCTCGAATTTGCCTAGAGAATTGCATGAAGCAAGCTAGTAATATCGAGTAGAAAACCACGAACCCGACGGGGTCCCCTCGTGTCTGACACCACTTACACAATCCTTGCAGAGACTCATGGTGGGAACAAGATGAGGCAGACAAACATATGGGAATACTATATATGAAGGCGCCGGGATAAGCCCACACGGACCCATGGGAGAAGCCGAGGCATCAGAGGAACGCGTAGTTGTCCCATTCGCTTCAGGATCCGGAGATATAAATCCCTGCCGAGGACCGAGAGTACGTCAGCGACTACGTGAGAGCCATGTCTTCAAGCGAGGATAATAGCGTCGGAGAACCACCGAACGTTGGCCTCATAGGCAGGGCCGAGCGGTTTAATAAAAAGAGAAAGGGCAGGGCGTGTGATGTGTGTCGGAGACGGAAAGGTGAGAAATAGGTTGTTTACGCTCGGGGAGGGAAGGTCCCCGCTGATCATTGGAGGTTTGACATGTCCTTTTTTTTGCAGTCAAGTGTGAGAAGTCCTTTCTTATGCATCATTGGGATGAGTCATGTGTTCATACAACAGCGCCACAGGCGATGGCTCAGAGATTACCGAGAGCAGCTGTACGAATTGCACCATCTTTAAAACGGCATGTACGTACGCGGACCCTTCCAAGGTGCGTTATGCTACCTTCCCACGTGTCACTCGAGTAACCGTTGACACCCCGCTCCGGGATTGCAGCGCCGTTTGAACGCGCCGCCTGAGTGAGTGATTTTTTGCAGAGCACACCACCTTTCCCTCCTCACAGTACGACTGACGGGGCATGTTTTCCCAGGTATGTCGATACCCTCAAAGCTCGTATTCGAAAGTTGGAATCCGTCCTCTCAGAAGTGCGTCACTCGCCTTTCCCCACCCCCCGTAGTTGACGTTTAATTTTACCTCAGTTGTTCCCCCGAGCGAATGTGAAGGACCACAACATCACTGCGGAGGGCCTGCGCCAAAGTCTTTTGATCCCATCTCCGGGATCTCCGCCGGGGCCTGATGCGTGTGCTAAGAGCTGCAGTAGATCGGAGGGACAAAAAGCTACTAGCCCGAACGGCGATGCTAATGTCATTTCAGGATTAGAGGACGAGTCGTTCATACATGCGGAGAGATTCCTAGGACGGTCGAGCGTGTCCGCCCTTCTTACAGACGCATTAAAATTAACGTGGTCGGATGCTTGCGACACTCTCACATTTAGCGACATAATGACTCGGCACGCCGCTCTCGGACATGCATATTACCTGGTTCGTCCATTGTTCTAGATTACCACATTCCTAGTATTTTAATCGAGAAGACGGGGCACTGCATTAGGAATGCGTGCTAAACATTCTTTTCCAAGGGCCAACCCCGCAGTTCATTTTTCCTGCCGACGACCTCATGGACTCCCTCGTGAACCTGTATTTTGACAAAATGCACTGGTTCTTCCCAATTTTACATATTCCCACATTTCTTTCTCAGTACCGCTCCAAACTATACACACAGAACTCCAACTTTGCTATGATCCTGCTCCTTGTGTGTGCCGCGGGATCGAGATACTCGGATGACACCCGTGTGCTCCCGACTTGCTTTGAGCTTCAATACGAGTCAGAGAGCGAAAGATGGCGTCATGCAGGTCTGGATTACTACGCACAGGTGTTTCCCTACTTGGGACGCCCTCCCACCCACTCTCCGTCTCTTTTTGACTTGCAAAAATTGGCGGTAGGTTTATTTGATCTCTCTATCCCCCTGCCGGTTGATTTCACATCTATATTAGCTAGCCTGTGTATATTTACAAGACTCGAAGAATGGCACACATTTGTGGACGTTGTCTGGATTAGGGTAAGTTCCTGTCGTCAAAGTGACGGATGAGAGAGAGATTTCACCTCAGAGTATTACCATTTATCCAGGATTCGAATGGCGCTAGAGGTCGGCGCGCACCGGAAAAACAGCAATGCGACTTTGAGTGTCGAAAGCCAGCTTTGGAGCCGCGCATTCTGGTGTGATCCTTAACCTTATCTACTCCTTCTCAACTGAACTTTGTATAGGTATCTTGTTGCCGTAGACCGTTTGGCTGGCACAGCTACGGGACGGCCCTGTGCAATCCAAGATGAAGAGTACGTGCTAAACAAAATTCTTGTCATCTACGTATGGGGGTCTGATACTCGAGTCTCGCGCGTGCGTGTGCGTGTCCCAGTATTGACGCAGAGTTTCCACTGGGAGTCGATGATGAATATTGGGAAGTACCCAACCCTACAACCTGGAAGCAGCCGTCCGATAAAACGGCACTTTCGGACTGTAATCGATCGTGCCTCAAGCTGTTGGAGATTCTTTCTTTGGTCTTGCGTACAATAGTAAGATTTTTGAAGGTTATGGGATTTGATTTTTTTCGTTTGGGTAACACTTGGACCATTGCCCCCGGCAGTATTCTACCCCGAAATCACGGACGATGCAGCGCCTGGTGGGGCCCGAATGGCAGCAGCACGTACTTTCGGATATAGATTCGGCACTCAACAAATGGCTCGATTCGGTTCCTGAACACTGTGCGTGTCCTTCCCTTGCTAGCGGACAGAAGCACTTATACACATTTTTTCACTCTTTTTTTCTTTTTCTTTTTCTTTTATTTTTTCTTTTTCATATCCGTGCACACAGTGCGGTGGAACCCACAGCAGGAAAACAAGACACTACTCAATCAATCGGCTCTCATCAACTGTTTCTACTACAACATCCAAACGCTGGCACACCGCCCATTCATCTCCCTCAAGAACTCGTCGCTCTCGTTCGTATCGCTCGCGATTTGCACGAATGCCGCGCGGTCGAGCACTCATATTTTGGAGGTGCATCTTGCCAGGGGGGACCCATCGCCGTGTTTGATTTCTTGCGCGTTTACTTCTGGAATTGTGTTGTTGTTGAATATATGGGGTGGGAAGAAGTTGAAGATTCGTGCTGATCCTGAGATGCATTTGAGGGATGTGTTTAAGTGTATGTCTTGGCTGAAGGCGCATGCTGGAAGGTGTGTTTTAGTTGTTGGCTGTCGGTTGTCGGTTGTGTCTTGACTAATTTTTTCTTTCTTTCTTTTTCTGGAACGTTTTGGTGGGAAGATGGTACAAGGCACAGTTGACATGGTGAGTCGGATCGTTTATTCGTATTATTATTTCTATGCACAAATTGTGGAACGATTGGATGACGATGATCTCTCTCTCGCGTGCGCGCTTTAGGGACGTGCTCAATGAGGTTCTGTCCGCTGGGAAGCTGCCACACCCGCAGCAGTCAGAGACCACGCCGCTGGATGTACCGGTTGGGACGAAACGGTCTCGCCAGGCGGACAAGGAGAATGGGGTGGGAGTTATTGTTTCGAATGGAGCGGGAGAAGTTAATTTGAATGGAGCGGGAGGAGTTAATTTGAATGGGGCGGGAAAAGTTAATTTGGGTGGAGCGGGGCAAGTTAATTTGGGTGGAACGGGGCAAGTTAATTTGGGTGGAACGGTGGAAGTTAATTTGGATGAAGCGGCGGAGGCTGCTTTGAATGCAGAAGCGGTGTTTAATTTGAATGCAGAATTGGTGGTCACTTCTTCGAATCCGGAAGCGGTCGGAGCGGTGGATACTTCGAATCTCGAACCGGTCGGAGCGGTGGATACTTCGAATTTGGAAGCGGTCGGAGCGGCGGTTACTTCTTCGAATTTGGAAGCGGTCGGAGCGGTGGATACTTCGAATCTAGAAGCGGTCATTTCGAATTCTACGACGAGCCGGAATACGGGTATTTCGAGCCATCTAGCCGAGCATAAGCGGTCTGTCGGTTTGAGTGCAGCTACGGCCGCGGGTGTGGTGCAGCACTCCGTGGCGCAGCATCCTGTGGCGCAGAATCCCGTGGCACAGCATCCCGTGGCACAGCACGACCCTACCTGGGAGGGGTTAGCCGATTACTATTACTTTGGAGGTGGTGGGGGTCAGATTTCGCTCGTTGATGGCCATGTGCAGGGGGGTAGTGGTGGTGTTGGTGGTGGTAGTGAGTCGGGGGCGGTGGGGGTGCGGGATTCGGTGGGGTTCGTGTCGTTGGATAGGGTTGGGGTGCTTGAAGAGGGCGGTGTGCATGTGTGGTCTGGACAGCAACAGCAACAGCAACAGCAGCAACAGCACCAGCAGCAACAGCACCAGCAGCACCAGCACCATCAGCAGCAGCAACAGCACCAGCAGGAACAACACCAGCAGGAACAGCACCCACAGCAACACTACGCAACCGTACCAGAGGCTCACATGCAGCACGCTACACCGTTTTTATTTCCTGATGCTGAAGAACAGCCGGCAGGCGCTGTGGGGACGGAGGGACTCCCCGATCTGGATATGCTGGATATTTGGGCTACGGTTCCGGTGTCCTTTGAGTAAGTCTCGTGCCTTTTTAAAAAAAAATAGAGCAACTCTCTTTCCTTCCTTCTTTCCTTCCTCCGCCCTTTCTTCTCCCCACAATTTTTTTTATTTCGCTGTACATTTATTTTTGATCGCTAAATTATTTTTTTTCCTCCCATTTGTAGGGCGCGAGATTGGGAGGATTTTGCTCAGGAATTTCAGATTGAGGAACAGTTAAGGCTTAGTGGTATTTGAGGAAAGTGTAAGGTTTTGAACTTGTATTCACTGGAAGGCATATGGGAGAGGAGGTATTGGGACATTATCCTGACTCGGGAAATTGTAACATAATTCAATGTTTTGTAAGTGTTTCCTTGGAGTCAGGAAATCTACCAGAAAATTTTATAGAATTGTGCCTCGAGAATTTTGAATTTCTTGCTTCTTAGACGTTGGATCTTTTCTCATGTTTTCCTGATTGAGGAGATTATAAATGAAAATTGAAATTGTTACAGAACTTTTTCTATGGAAATTCGCGGGTTTCCAGCCGTCACTCCCTTCTCTTCCCCTGAGATGGCATACCCGTTCCAGAACCAGGCTCAGCAGATTGCAGATGCAGAATGCAGATGCAGCAGGGCAGCCAGATGCATTATCGTCAAAAAAACCATGGCGAAAACCCGCACACCTGCACCAAGATGTCGAATAATAATATTCCATCTTTTGCTCCGAATCATGCTCAACCAAACCAGCATCCCTCGGCCCTTTCGACGGATCATCATCACGATGGTGGCAATAATGCAGGGCCTCAGGTATGTGGTTCTGGTTTCTGGTTCTGGTTCAGGTCCTCACAGCAGGGAAAGTAAGGGAGTAGAGAGAGAGTTATGATGCCTCCACACCTTCCCCCTGCTTATCGCGCAGGGAGCGGGAAGCATCCAAAAGGGCAGGGCACAGGCATGATGCCGCCTCCAGCCCCCCCCACCCGCGAGCGTTGGATGCCCACAGGGCATCTACAGAACAAAGAGCGACATGCGCCTTCGCCCGCTCGTGGGTCGTCATGAAGGGTCCCCTCCCTCTGGTTCGTTGCCTAGCGGCGTATGCGGTGCAGGCGCGCGTCTACCAACATACTAGTGTTGCCCAATGGATCTTCATCGATGACTAAATGCGGCGGCGGTCGATCCCAGATCTGCATCGGCAGGTGGTTCCAAACAATAGTGGCAACACAATAATGCCGGAAGGAGTAATACTACTGCACCTTATCTCTCCTGCCCTCCAATCTTGGCGAGTACCGTATCTCCCCTTTCCGCCGCGATGAGCGAGCTCTCTCGCGTCCCCAGACCTTGGGATCTGACAGTAGTGTTGTCGGATCTCATAACTTGTTCTTGTTGATGATTTCCTTAACCTGAAAAAGTCAGCAAGGAATGGAAGTATTCAGGCACTTCCTTATATAGAAGACTAAAACCAAAAATCTAAGTAAATCCATGTTTCTGGATGATTTTTCCTGACTCGGGAAATTGGAACATAATTCAATGTTTTGTAAGCGTTTCCTTGGAGTCAGGAAATTTTCCAGAAAATATTATAGAATTGTGGCTCGAGAATCTTTGTGAGATTGTTTGAGAGAATTTTTCTTGCTTCTAGGAATTTTCTCATAATTTCCTGATTGAAGAAATGAAAGTTGAAATTGTTACAGAATTTTTTTGGAAAAAAATTCATAACTTGTTAATGATTTCCTAACCTAAGAAAAGTCATCAAGAAATGGAAAATTTCAGGCATTTTCTTATACAGTATAGTAGACCTCCTTGATACAAAATGATTTTCCAAGGTCAATTCTCATTCCAGTAATACAGGGTTTTGCACAAAGAATCTACTATATATAAGCAACATTTAAGCCAACCCACACAAGGGAGGGAGAAGAATTGCATTCAGGAGGAATTTATTTTCATCTAAAATCTCTCAATTTTGATAACATACAATCTTAAATCAGTGATTGCTCAACTTTTCTGAGAGATTTTGTCATAGAGTATTCATATTAGGGAAGCTATGCATCTCCTATTGCTAATTACAAAAACTCTGAGTGGGATTTGACCTAAATTGACCTTAATCTGACCACAAAGATATTGGGGCTACCAAAGCATGACATGCAACACACTAGTAATACAAAGAAATGGATGACTAATCACAATGGGCCGCAAATTCTGCACATGGAGAATTAGGTGTCATGCTTGTATCAAGGACCTATACCTGTGACATTTTGACCTGTTCCACAAAATAATTTACTCTGCCACAACAAATGCTTTTTTGCCCCTATATGTTAGGATTCGGTGACACTGAAATATCGGTTAAGTCCTGAAAACCGTTTTGGGGTGGCTAGGCTTCAACGTGCTCGTGCGTTGTGCCCTGCTGTTCCGTGTGTGCTACTAATTTGGACAGTAAGGAGTCTCATGAGGGTGCTGAGGGCGTCGGCTTGAACGAAGGACTTTAGATGAGAAAGGCAGGCAAGGGGGTGTGAACCGATTTGATATTCTGAGTGAGGAACTATCTACATACATCCCGCTACTTATATAGGTTAAGAAGCAAGATGTGGAACAGGGTGGTGTAAGGAATGGAAAACAATAAGATATGAAAAACCACATAGAGGCATTGTCCACAGTGATCAGAAATAGAATAAGGAATGTAAGCGGGATTAGAATAATGGAGTATGGCTGAGAATAAGATAATGAAGTGGTGGGTGAGAATAGAACAATAGAGGACGACTGAAGATAAAACAATAGGGCAGTGGTCAGGATAATGAGTGGCCGTCATATGTTCAGGGGAATGGGTGAGGGGATGGAAGGATAGTGAAGGACGAGACAGATAGGATAGAAGAAGAATCCTAGACAATGTACCAGATGTACCGAGCTGAGACCATGTGATAGTGAGAATAATATGGGTAGAGGACGGTCGGTCGGTCGGTATTACCGAGTGTACCGGAGCTCGGTACCAGGGTCTTGACACTATAATATAGAGCAAAAATGTTCTCAAGACACTTCTTAGCTGTAATATATATTTTTTTAAATTTAATATACAAAATTTTGAGCTAAATTTGAACTTGACTGAAATCTGTATCAAGGAAAGTCTACTATACTGTAGAATAAACTAAAACCTAATAGTTTCCTAGAGGCTTTTTTTTTTTTTTTTTTGGATAATTTCCTGGTCCCTAGTGAATATATTTCCCTCTAGGGACAGAGAATTTGGCTCCAGAAATCACTGGTTATTATAATATCTCTCCTAAGTATGTAAAAAAATGTTTGGAAATTTTTATTTTTATATGTTTTGATGATTTTTCAGGTCAGGAAATTATCAAAAAGAAGACAAAAAAAAGAATCTATATTTTTTTTTTATCAAAAAATTCTGTGGATATTCAACTTTTGGTTTATAATTTCCTTGATTGGAACAAATATGAGCAAGATTCAATTTCTAGAAAAGTAAGAAATTCAAATTTTAGGGCTATAATTCTACAATTCTCTGGCAGATTTAGATGCCGACTCCGGGAGATACTTGGAATCACCTTGGATATTTAGTGGATTTCTCTTAAGTCAGGATAATTTGCCAGGCCTCCTGTGATTTTTTGTTTTCTTTTTTTATATCTGGTGGAGTTGTGATACAGTGACAGTCTTGAAAGTAGTTTTTGGATTGTAATTCCTTGACATGGTGTTGAGGGTAGACGTATACGGAACGGACTTGTTTTTCCTACATCCATCGTGAAGATGAATTTCCTCCCTTGAGATGCCACGAAATCAGGTTGCGGTTAGTGACGTATATGTACCGTACCTGACTATGGATGATGGTAATTAATTAAAGCTGAGTGGTACTATCTAATACGTAGGGAAGCACACTCCATATGATAAATGAGAAATGGTGCTGGCATTACTCTTGCTAGAACCCCACATGGAGTCTGGTAATAGACATACCAACGAGTCATGGACGACCAGCGGATGTTATCAAACACCGAGGAGGGCAGAGAAACACATAGCCAGGTGCAGGAGTCAGGTGCAAATGGTTGCCACAGCTACCAATTGTGCTGGAAATAGACAGGTTACAACAACGTGGTGTGCTCAGCAGCCTGCTGACC
>QLPI01017116.1:0-17606 GCA_003314275.1 Chroogomphus rutilus | reverse complement strand
CGATCGCCAAAACCGATCTATAGCATTATCACAACAAGCGTATGTACGAACTGTTGTAGAACACTTCCGGCTTCAAAATGCAAAGTTGGCGCGTATCCCTATGCACTCGGGAAGTGTTTTTTCGGTTGATCAATCTCCATCCTCTGCTGAACAAGCAGGAAACATGCAAGAAGTTCCCTACCAACGAGCAATAGGATCCCTAATGTACGCAGCCACAAGCACCCGACCTGACATAATGTTTCCTATTGCAATTCTGTCGCAATTTATGCGAAATCCTGGACGCGCACATTGGGAGGCTGTGAAGAATATCATCCGTTACCTTAAAGGTACAGCGGATTTCCGACTAACCTTAGGAACGAGTGACACTGGATTAGAGGCCTACGTTGATGTGGACTGGGCATCACAACCACATCGACATTCAATGTCAGGATACACAGTTTACCTCCATGGATCCCCGGTTGCATGGAGTGCACGAAAACAATCAATCATTGCACTCTCCACCGCCGAAGTGGAATACATTGCACTTGCGGCAGTTGCTCAGGAAGTCCTATATTTGCAGGCATTCTTAGAAGAGATATATGGACCAACACCATCCCCAATTCCTATTTATTGTGATAATCAAGGTGCAATTACATTGGCGTCAAATAACAAGTTCCATGCACGAACGAAACACATCGACATCCGATATCATTTCATCCGACACCTAATCCGTAACAGAACTTTTGATCTCTTATACTGTCCTACGGAAAACAACATAGCGGACGTGTTTACTAAACCCTTACCTCAACCTCGACTCCAGAAATTACGTGCAGCACTTCAGCTAAGTCCCGCGTGTGGGGGAGTGTTGGAATCAGACATTTCCGACATTACCGATGATGCGTCGTTCACTTAGGACCCATTTGTTCTTTTTTATCATTGTTTTATTTTTCTCGTTCTTCTTATTTATCGTTGTTTCCATTGCTGCGCATTTCCTATTGTAATATTCCACAGTCTCATAGTATAAAGAGCAGTAGATAATTTATCTCTCCTCAGTCGCATTACCAACGACTGAGGTGAGACATTTAGTTTTCTAACCTAGATACGCTGTACTAAATGCGTCTGTAGACTTTATTTAGGTATTAATGAATTCGAGTCGCATTACCAACGACTGAGACTTTATTTAGACTTCTAGACATCACACTAGCCTTTAGGCTACACTCGAATATCTTTGCCTCGTGCTGAACCGGAAGGTTAAGTGCCGAGCGCACTTTCCTCTTTAGGACTAAGACACCAGCTACTCGTCATACAGCAAGGCCGGGTCACAGTTGGGTTTCCAACCCCATATATTATATTATACTACTACATAGTATATCTAACTTGTGGGAGAACCACAAAACATATAAACCGACGCTTTGGCGCCCAGGCTGGATTCCCAGTACGGCGCCTAAGTGGAGAGTAAACCCGGGACTCAGCTCCCAGTAGAATTGCCTTAGAGCAATATATTTCCTATAGATAAATACATCTAAATTCACAGGAAATTCCATAGGATTATTTTACTATTTATCCCTTCGACTCTCCGATATAAAAGTGCGGGATAATCCCAGGAAACCCTATCTGCCAGACTCATCTACAGATTAAAAGTCTCAGGTTAACCAACATGTTGGAACCAAGGAGGCATCTCTCATATATCCTACCATTCTCCCTCACTTCCTCTCACTCAATCATTGTATCCACTGCGTACGCAGATCACATGTCACACACGTATCGAGTCACATGGGTACTACACTCGAATCACATGCGCGTCGTTATTGAGGCGTCAATGCTAACGCGTCTCTGGGAAGGGACGTGCGTAGATAGTTTTACTATATAATAAAAACATGTACTAGAACAACAATACAATCAAAAATATTCCCCAAAAACATTATTCTCTCTATTTCTCTTGTCCTCCCCTAAAGTCAAGTAAACTATAATTCAGTGGTTTCTAGAGTGTTGAACCACCGAAAAAGTGGATGAGGGTTTATTGAGTCCAGGATAATGTGCAGGAATTTCAGATAAGTCTCTTGCGTCGGTCGTGAAGTTTAATCAATGATGGGGATACCACACTGGAAACGTGAAAATTCACCACCCTGCTGTTCTTGGGACATATACTGCGTTTCAGGATGCTAAATTACTGAAACAGCTGAACGTTACACGTTATCGCATTGTCACATTGAGGGGGGGAGGGGGGGGGGGGGGGGGGGGGATATGTCAGCATGTGTTTTCTCAAATACCTCCTCTTATTTAAACAGACTGTACCGTATGTCAGCGCCTTCAAATTATCTGACTCGAGTTTCATTGAAAAAATCAAGTATCCTATAAGATATTCTATCTTTCCAATAATAAACTAGGGTCTCTTGCAGTGAGGTATCTGTTTCATGGCTGCTGATATCTGAAACAATCTTAACCTGTAGTCATATCTACACTTTTAACAATAAAAATTACATGATTCTAATGAAGGCATCTTCAGTGTCATACTGGTAGGTCACCATCACTGGTGGAAGTGCAAAACTGTGGCACTTTTATTGAGTCTCCTTCCATTTCTAGCACTGATAGTATGTTGGATGGAGAGAGGGACAAGCTTTTATGTGCAGTTCCTGTAGATCTCAGATGGTTGTTAAATGGACATGTCTGAACAACTGTCATACACAACTATTCTACTCATACTGCATGGACTTCTGTAACAATATGAAACTTGTACAAATATGATGAATGTCTCACTACAACTGAGTGTGCCTTAATGTTTAGTTTGGGAATTACTGATTCTGATACACTCAATGACCACCCAAATGGCATAATCTTCCCAACACTCCCCTGCGGTCGAGCTGTTTACTATAACACCATCTCAATTGCATGAAAATGACACGTCAATGTGGGGGTGATGTTGGGTTTTGTGCCTCCAGGTTAAACATTGAGGTGACATTCACGAGATGATAGGTGTCTTCAGATGACCACCAAACTCCGGATGAGGAAATATATTCACTCACTTGATTCTATGCATTTCAACTATTTGAATTAGGTCTGTGCCCGGTCAGATATTTTGCATGAAGGCTTTATTAGATGCACGCAAGTCCACACCATTAAATGCATATTGTGCCTCTCCTAAATCTACATCGATATAGCGGCAGAGGAAAGACGTGGCGATGCCCAGGATTTCAAGGTCGGTACATTGACATTTGAACTCCACAGGATCAAGTGTGCAGGTAGAGGGGTCACTTGTGTAATTTAAAGCCACAGAAGAGCACTCCAGAATTTGTCAGTGGTAGAAGGTAGAAGTAGGTCGATACTGAGGACTGGTTACATTTATTGCCTATGTGCCGTCGGGAAGAGGGATAGACAGCTCAACTTAACACGGGAATGAGTATTCAGAAGATAATGTACACGTATGCACTTACAAACTTTACAGGCCGCCGTAGAGACAAAGAGAAATAATGCAGCGATCCATATCGTGGTAGCCAGCCGCTGAAAGACGAGAAGAGGCGCCTGATGAGCGACTATCTCTATACATCATAATTATATGGATAGATCGCGAAAGTATCTCAGTCGCGGTGAGAAGTGTACATTATGTTCACGGTTGGACTTCGTGTTGTGTTGTGAGATTCCTGTCATGAGATCATCGAAGCTGATACAACCTGAAAGAATCCCTTTTCCTCGGTCCTGACCACCATGATGCATAATTTGTTGAAAGGCAAGCTTCTATATGCAGCTTCAAACCTAATACGAGTTCAGAAGCGAGTCTAAAGAGTCGTCGTACATCGAGTAAGGTGTTGTGAACTATTGAGCAGAAAAATATACACTTTTAACGATTTTTTACGAAACTTACAATCTTTATGACATGTTTACAAGTGTATATGTTCATGGTATATTGCCATGATTTTACTGCGATTTTATTCGAGGATCCGTGTCACCGGGTATGCATATATGCGCAATATGCATACAAATCCAGTATTTCGTGCCGGTCTTAACGACGTCGAGCCTATACGGCTATTCTCTTCGATCAGATATTCAAGATGCATCATGGCGATTATTATAGTATTTTTTCACATTTTTCCGATCCCTACATCGACTTCTATTACGATTTTCTTCACCGACGGCCCCGCGTGACATCACGTGCAGTCACGCGTACCAACGGATATACAGGCAAAGGTAGAGTATTACAATATCTAATACTGGTCATTAGATACTGTAGTACTTTATATATTAGTATATTGTATTAACAAACACTCGCACAAACGAGAAAATTAGTTATAGGTTATCGTGTATCGCCGCCGGCGCTTATGTCAAAAACATTCGCGATCCATCATCCTTTTCCCCACCGACTTCTATTCTACAAGACATCTTTATTATCATCCCATTAACCTCCCCCTCGAATCCCTACTCATTCTGACTATCTCAAAACAATATAATTACCTCCGTCCCAGGACGATGTGAAGCGCCCGTTCATCAGCGTGCGGTCGTTGGACCGACTTGAGCATGGCACAATATTTTCTTTAATAAAAGTGTTCGCATTTGCGAAACATAGTTTATATGTATGTTTTCTATTATATTTCGATGTGCTTTTTCTCCCCCAATCCCTTGTATAAAATATTTCCCTCATGATGTCATATGTGCATCATTTTCTTATATAGTCTTGTCTCTCTGAGTTTCTTTACCTCCTATATGTATCATATATAGGGTATATGTTGTAAAAACAAGAATGTAACCCAGTTTTTATCTTCCATTGCCCCAGAAAATTTAAATCTTTATTTTCCTTCCTCTTCTGCTTAAATTGCATAGTTTTCTTTATTTTCACTCCACAATTCCAGCTCTTAATTCTGTCATAAGGTACTTATACTAAATAATGCTATTGTATGTGTGTATGTGGAAGAACAATAACGGCTAAAATAGTGTGGAACAAAGTAATGTGGGACAAAGGAATGTGGTTCAAAGGAGTTATTATACTAATGCGTCTCAAGTGTCAACGCGTTTACAATACTCCCCCGCGATTGAAACATCGATAATCCCGAACTTCCATCTGAGAAACGAGTGTCGGTCTCGAGGCAAAGACTTCGTCAGTAGATCAGCGACGTTGTCCTTAGTGGGTATAGCTGAGATATTGATGATCCCTTGCTGAAAGAGGTCACGTATGTAGTGAAATTTGATGTCGATATGCTTTGTCCGTTTGTGAAAAACATTGTTGGCGGCAATGGCACAGGCTCCTTGTGAATTGGAGTAAAGCTCGACCGGCAAGTCAATGTCAAAGTCGAGTTGTTGTAAGAGCGATACTGTCCATTTTGTGTGTTTTGTGCACTCGCAGAGTGCCATGTATTCGGCTTCAGTAGACGATAGAGCCACCGTATGTTGTTTCTGGGTGGCCCAGGCGATGGATCCTCCAGCGAGGATGAATGTGTAGCCTCTGGTCGAACGGTGGGTGTCAGTGTCTAAGGCCTAATCAGAGTCGCTATATCCAATTAACTCAGTAGAGTCATTGGTTTCATATGTCAGTGTATAATGTCATGTACTCGAAAGATAACGGAGTACGTGCTGAGCAGCAGTGAGGTGTGCTTGAGTTGGTTTTGAGCCAAAGTGTGACAGGTGATTGACTGCAAAGCAAATGTCAGGTCATGAACCTAACATCATGTACATTAGAGATCCAACGATTTGTTGGTAACATGAAGTAAGACTGGCATCTGAGTCTTCCTCAGGATTTGCGATGAGTTGTGTCCCTGTGGGCAATGGGGTGTACATTGGTTGGCACTGTAACAGGTTGAAACACATGATAATGTGTTGAATGTAGTGTGATTGGTCAATTGCGAGAGTCTTTGTCGAACGGTTGCATGTGATGTGTAGGCCAAGGAAGTGTTTTATTTCCCCTAAATCAGTTATTTCATAATGTTTGGGTATTGCTACTTTGAGATCCTGAATCATGTTCAGAATGCCGAAAAGAGCAATGTCGTTGACGTAGACCAACATGATAAGTGGGTCCCCCCTGTTGTGATATTTGATAAAGATCGATACATTGCTAGAAATGTTTTTCTGGAATCCGAGTCCCTCCAGTGTGTTGTTCAGGTGTGCGTGCCATTGGCAACCTGCCTGCTTCAGACCGTATAAGGCTTTTCTGAGGCGACACACCTTTCCCTCCTGTTCATTTATTGTGAATCCCTTCGGTTGATCCATATATATTTCCTCGTCCAAGATTCCATTGAGATACACTGACTTGATATCCATGTGGTGAATATCCCAGTCTAGCTGTGTTGCGAGTGCAAGTAGTAATCTTAAGGAGTCGAGTCTTGCAATGGGAGCAAAGGTTTCTTCATAGTCGATGCCAGCGGTTTGTGAAAAACCCTTGGCGACGAGACATGCGTGGTGACGGGCAATGTTCCCCTGGGTGTCGTGCTTTGTCACATATACCCACTTATACTTTATAGCCTTGCGATCCTTTGGTAGGTCACATAATTCCCAAGTCTCGTTATTAATGAGACACTTCACTTCATTTCCTCAGTCATGGCATCTTGCCATTTGTCTGCATTGGGGGTGGTGATTGCATATTCATACAATGCCGGGTCACCTGTCGGTGTCACATGTACAGCTGCAAGGTAAAACTCAATAGAGTTGTTCCAGATGGCTAATGTAGATGTGAATCTGTTTGTCATGTCAGGGCTTGCGTTGTCTGGCTGTGGTACAATGACATGTTGTTGGATACGTTTCGACTGGCATATGGGTCTTTCAGCAGATGCAGATGGTGCAGGATGGGGAATGTGGATAGGCAGCTGTGCTAGTACTGCTGGTGGTGGTTGACCGGGCAGATCAGGTGGATCAGGTGGTGCTGGTGGTAGTGAGTGCTCATCTTTGTCGTCACTCTCTGGTAGAGCTAGTTTGACTAGTGCAGGTGGCGATGATTGTCAAGTCCACGTACCGAGACCCATCCGCCGGCAGTGCCGACCGAGCAAACATCCCATATCCATGACCAAGTGCCCGCGTTGCCTGCATAACACTTGGTGCGCCGGTCCCGGCTCGGCACATTCGCCATCTGCACTCCTTGGTTCATTTCACCTCGGGACTCCCTGTCCTTGTATTATCCTCGGACGCAACCCCATTGTTTTATATTCGGCCACTCCCTATTGTTCCAGTTCAAGTCACGATCCTATTATATTGCCTTTTATTGTTCTATCCCCATTTTGCATTCCTTGTTCTAATTTGGTTCCTTGTGGACAACAACCACATTGCTCTGCATACCTTGTTGTCCCACATTCCTTATTCCACATGTCGCTTCTTAACCTATATAAGTAGGACATGGATGTACATACTTCTTCATTCTGGGTATCGACTAGGCTTAGGCCCTTCTACCTTCTTCTCTTCTGTTAAGTCCTCAACTCAGGCCGGCATCTTCAGCATCCCCCTGAGTATCTGTCTGTTGCAAATACAGTGGCACGCATGGCAAGTAGGGTGCAACGCACGAGTACGTTGAAGCCAACGCCACTACTCTTGGCCTGCAGGACTTGGCCATAGTCTGCCCAACCTTTCGATAACACCCTTCGGCAGTACCGAAGTCCGTCAGTATCCGGCTCCTGACAATGATGGTGGGAGTGATGGAGCAGATATGGGTTGAGGTGGGAGCTTTGGGGTAGGTTTGAGAGGATAGATAGACTCCTTGAAAACGACATCAGTAGATATGATAGTTTTCATAAATGATAGATGCCACAGTTTATACCCCTTTGTAGCATTATCATATCCTACAAACACGAGCTTCTGTGATGTGGGATGATATTTTGTTCAATGTGTCGTTATGTGGGCATAAGCTAGACATCCGAAGACTCAGAGATGTCAGCAATTCATGTGGGGAAATGTTCAGCATAATGCAAGATGGGGCTTGGTTTTGAACATGTGCTGCTGTTCCAACTGCAAATTCCCAAAAACCTTGTGATATACCTGCACCATACATCATTGCTCGGGCCGCTTCAGCAAGAGTTCTGTTTGCTCGTTCAGCAATGCCGTTCTGTTGTGGCATGTGCGGTGTTGTAAGTTCATGGTGTATTCCTTGCTCCTTGAGGTACTTGCTAAACTCATTTGAAAGGAACTCTCCCCCATGATCAGTGCGTATGGCTCTGAGCATTTTATCATAATAGGTACGAATGAGTGCATGGAATAATTTGAAACTGTTGAAGGTGTCACTTTTTGTTCACAAAAAATATATCCATTTGTAGCACGTGCAATCGTCCACTAGTATGAAATGGTAGTAGTTTCCTTGAATAGAGCGTGTTTTCATCGGTCCAGCAAGGTCTATGTGAATAAGGGTGAAAGGTTCGGTACAACGGTTGGTTGAGGATGTGAATTTTCGTTGAGTGGATTTGCCCAGCAGGCATCCTTCACATATTGCTAGAGATCTCTTGGAGTCAGTGTCAATTTCCATATTCAGGTTTTTCAGTGAGGACCATGAGAGATGGCTGAGTCTCACATGTAAGATTTCAAGTAGAACTGGAGCATGGACTTTAGATACTGATGGAGCATTGGCTTGTAGTGAGAGCCAGTAGTAGGGAAATGCATGGGTCAGGCCAACCCGCATGGGTCACCGGGTCGGGTGTCCTTCGGTGTGGGTGCGGGTCAAGCCGCAAGCACCTGTGACCCGGGCCCAACCCGGGGAGTTAACTCCGACACGAACACGACGAACGTGTACGTGCACACACCGACACAAATGTGACGCCCTGAACACGACAAACGTGACAAACGTGACAAACGTGACAAACATGACAAACGTGCTGTATGTGCTGTATGCGCATGCGACACCCCGAACACGACATACATGATGTACGCACACACGCCACAATGAACGTGACGTACGCAACGCCCGTTATGTGCACGCGCCGCCACATACATGATGTATGTGATGTATGCACACGCGCTGTGACGAACGCAACATACACAACGTATGCACATGTGCCGTGACAAATGTGATGTACGCGCCGCCACATACGGGATGTATTGCGTGCGGGTGCAGCACGCACCCGAGACCCGTCGACCTGTGGGAAAAAACCCATGGGTTGACGGGTTTGGGTTTCCCATGGGTCGGGTACGGGTCACCCACATTTGACCCGTGGGTGACCCATGCCATTCCCTAGCCAGTAGTGTTGTCCATTAACGTGACCTTCTGCAAAGATAGTGCCGTTCTTGGATATCGTAGCTTTTGCATTTGAAAAGGTTGTAGAGAAACCCTTTTTATCAATTTTTAGTACTGAGAAGAACCTGCCTCTAATCTCCAGGGAATGGAGGATGTCATGGAGGGTGATCTTCTTTTCTTCTCCGTTGACTTGAGCGATTCCAGTGACCGTGCCAATGCCTATGTATGAGACATATGTAGTTTTGTCAGCAAAGTAACCCTTGCATGGTGTAGTGAGTGACCGATACTCTGAGAAATCAGATAGGTCATGGGTGATATGATCTGTGCAGCCAGAGTCCATCATCCACTTATTTTCACTCATAATATAAAATCAAACGGTGTTGTTTGAGGCAACAGTGGTGGATACAAGCGTACTTATAGGAAGCAAGTCAGAATTGTCTGTCGCAGAGACAGCACTCACAGATAACTTTGGTTCATTATCTTTTTTCTCCTTTTTTCCCTTTTTTCCTTTTCCACCTTTTCGCTCAGATTGCACTTCCTCTTGCGAAAGGCCGTGTGCTTTGTGACGGTAATCATTTTCCCAGTGCCCTTTTCCTCCACAATAGTTACATACATCCTTCTTTTTCTTATCAGTGTGTGATGGTTGGATCGCATTGACATTGGTGTGTGAGGTTTGTCTAAGTTCCTCAGATAAGATCCGGGTGCGTATGTCAGACCATAATATAGATTGGAAGTTTGTAATAGTCACGAGGATTGTTTGCTGCACGAATTCATAGCAAGTGGGGAGGGCTTGGATGATAAAGAGCATGTGAAAGGAGTCAGAAATGGTAAGGCCAGATGCGACAATTCGAGTACAAAGCTCAGACATGTGGACAATCTGTTGTGTGAGGGGCTTGTTGGTGGAGAATTTTATTGAAGTGTATTGGTTAAAATTGACCCAGACATTGAGACCAGTGCGTGTACCATATGTCGAAGAAAGAGCTGTCCAATTTTCAGCGAGCATCTTCTTGGGATCGAGAGACTGGTAGACGGATGGGAGTACCGATGTTAAGAGTAAGGCTAGACCTTGGCGAGCACATTTGTCATAGTCATCTCTTTTAATAATTTCATCGGTAGTGAGTGGAGAACTTATCAAGGGAGGTGTCTCAGTCGCTTCAGCGATAGCCAGTGCGTTAATGTGCATGAAGCCGGCACGTATTCTGAATGACCATATTGCACGGTTGGTTCCGTCGAACTTTTCGATTGACAGCTTCGAGAGAGTAGAGTCGGCCGTATGTGTGAGATGACAATAGGATAAGTTTGGTACGTGGGATTCATCAAGTATGTTTTTGGTTTTTAGAGCGCAGGGCCCATAACCTGTTGAAAGGCAAGCTTCTATACGCATATTCAAACCTAAGACGAGTTTAGAAGCGAGTCTAAAGAGTCATCGTACATCGAGTAAGGTACTTATACTAAATAACGCTATTGTATGTGTGTATGTGGAAGAACAATAATGGCTAAAATAGTGTGGAACACAGTAATGTGGGACAAAGGAATGTGGTTCAAAGGAGTTATTATACTAATGCATCTCAAGCGTCAACGCGTTTACAATATAATTGCCTGAATGGTCTATACTACTACCATATACATATTTTTCAAGCTTAAATTATCCTGCTGATGGTGTATTATCTGTCAAAATAGACACTCTGCTTGGCTCGGCAGAAACGGCAGGCACGAAAGGTTCGACTTAACTGAGATCCGACGTTAATTCGAGTCACACTTGGAAATCACACATAGGAAATGGCACGACATGAACTCGAGTCGTGGGTTTGCTTGAAACCGACAGCTGACTGGACAAGCTACTTATAATACAATATAAATATCCCATCGATAGGGGTAACGCATGTCGCCTCAGTGACACATCTGTGTCGTGGATTGTGCGACATGCATGCAAGCTCATTTGCGCGTCGATTCAAAGACAACGGTGTACAAATGAAAATCTTGAGGAATATGTGCTCACAGACTGAAAAACTCACTGTTATTCATGCTTGATCATCACATTCTGGCAGAATGTACAGGAACTAGGAGAAACTGTCCATAGTGAAGAATATCAAGGGTGCATCAGCTATTGATCACTTTCCTACAGAAATATCCATTCCTACCCCATCATTGTGCTGACACCATTACCTGCAGTGGTAGACCATATATGGGACCAATATTCCAGCCCAACCCAATGTCAGAAACTGATGTTCCGAAATTTTCATTGCTACACTTACCATCACTATACTATTAAGAATGACACTGAGAATACAAACTGATCCAATGACAGAAAACGATCATATTCCTTGACGAAGCCTCGCATGGAACCAGAACACAAGTGGCAGGAGAGGAGGATCCTGATTATTAAAGTTTGTTGAGAATACCTTTGTAAATTTATTACTATTGAAACCTATTATTTCCACATGTTTTCTTTTCCTATTTTTTTGTCTTATATCTTGTTCTTTAAAATCTCAAATCCTAGTTACATCCCAATAGCAGATCAATAAAAATATCTCAATCAACTCAGTATTGGTGGTGAATGCTGACTTAGATTGCTGAAGAATGAGCAGAGTCACTTGAGAACAGGTGATGAATTTTCTGTCAAAGAGAGGATTCTCACGGTCTCCAGGGATTAATGGCATATTAGCTCATGTTATAAGTGCCCATATGATGACTAATATACAGAGAGAGGAGTGACTTGGAACACAGAGTTAGAACAAATCTCAATTCACATACGGTGATAGTTAATGTCCCATAGAAGTATGGACGGTGGCACACAAGCCTTCATAGCGTTACATGTAGGGAAGAGAGCGAGAAAGCAAGCAGATAGATGTATGGAGAAAATCACAGCTATGATATCCAGAAAATTATCATGAAGGACACTGCCGAGTAGAAGTTGTGTTGAGCGCACCCCAGCTCGAGTCCATAGGGCTTCTCTCTTTTCACAAGGCCCACGAATACGAACCCTAAAATCGAGTCAGACCTGCATAATGAGAAAGACTGGGATTATTGCTCACTTTTGAGGCTAATGATGCTATGGTGGATATTACCTTGATGGCAAACATAGCGGTGTCCGTCATCACCTGAGAGCCAGTGGTAAGTGCAGCTTGAATTAGACATACCATTTCTAAGTGGATAAATGGAATCAATGATCCAATGGTCATAAACCCGTTGGATGTGGTAGATCAACCTCGGCGATATAATCAGACATACTCTTGTAAATAACGAATTTTCGGGAATATGGTCGCATATAGCTAACCGAATTAAGAAAATGATAGCGGAAACCACCCATGTAATGCAGGAATTGAGGAAAATTAACTCAGACATGGGTTTTCGTAGGAGTATAGAAACCATGAGGAGGATCGGAGACCCAATGTTACCACGAACTATCTGCAATGCAAAGTACACGGATTGTTCTTGCGTCAACTCTGAATATCCCACAATAAATAGATGAAGGCATTAATGCTATGTTCGCGTACGGGAATTGTAAAAATTTGAGGTATTCAAAGTAGCAGTGTCGTTAGGTGTAAGTTGGAGTTGCAGCTCTGTCCCTGGGGCTCCCTGGAATTGACATACATCTCTGTAGGCTGTTTGGCGACGTGTCTGGTATTTTTCATGAAGGATATGTGAGATCCAGGCAACCCCACACCATTGAATGAATGCTGTGTATGTCCCCAATATTTTCTAGAGAGCTTGTTTGCTCAAAGAAAAAAACTCAGCTATCCTCAATATTTGACTGTTGGAACATCAGCATGAACTCAGAAAAGGGAAAATGCACATCTCTGATTCATATTCCTGATTTATGTGGATGCGCAGACGTACACTCCAGCATTTGCCAGTGATCGAAGCAAGTCGATAGTTAGGAATGGTTGCATTGAATGCCTTTGTGCCGTCGGGAAAAGGGATTGACAACTGATCTTAACATGGGGCTGACTATTCCCAAGATAATCACGTATGCACTTACAAACTTGACTGAGTGGTTTAGAGACAAAGAGCAATTATGCAGCGATCCAGATCATGGTGGCCAGCGGCTGAGAGACGAGAAGAGGCGCCTGATGAACGACTATCTCTATAGATCATAGTTATATGGATAGATCAGGAAAGTATCTCAGTCGCGGTGAGGATTGTACCTTATTTCAATGGTTAGACTTCGTGTTCTGGTGTGAGATTCCTATGCAATGATGTCTGTTGTAAAAATAGGGTACACTTGACACAACATCAGAGTAAACTCTCTACTGTTCTTTATTGTTCTCCTGATTAGTCACACCATGTGCCTGAAATAAACACTATAAGTAGTTTACATGTATTACCTGCGCTCTTCAGCTCTTCTGCTGAACTTACAGTTGTTGCAGGCTTACTCTGCCATCAGGGTTTCCTTCATAACAATGTCATCAAAGCTGTTACAACCCATAAGCATACCTTTTCCTAAATAAAACCATCAAGGTAGCGGACAAACGGTTTCCGCTAAGGTCACATGATGTAACAGTCATGGTCAAAAGTGTAAAAAATTTTGTCATTGAAAAAAAATTTGTATTCTGCTACAGAGGATGGCGATTTTTTTTGAAAATAATAATTGAGATACATTATATATAACATCAGCCTTGTCTGAGTTAGCTAAAATAGTATCTGGCATGATGCCAGATCCTTGTGCAAAATGGTGGATGTGACAGTTGAGTCACGTGACCTTAGCAGAAATGGCTGGCTGCAACAATAATATCCTACCTCTACTTTACCTGTGGGAATGTCTTTCTATATATGGAATATTTCCTTATATAGGTGATTACATCAGCACAAAAATTTTGTGACCAATTTTTTTTTGACAGTGTCACACTACTTAAAAAATGTGTTTATGAATTTTGAGAAGATGTTTGAAAGTTTGGATATACTACAATTGCAATAGTGATTTTTTTCAAAAATTAAAACCAACAATATGTACATATAGTTCCATGCCTTTGATCTGTGGTCTCAGAATAATTTTTTTGTTGATGCTGCCAGATCCTTGTGCAAAATGGCAACCGTGACACTTGAGTCACGTCACCTTAGCGGAAACCGTTTGTCCGCTACCTTATATGGCAAAACAATGTTTTCATGGAAAATCTAAAAACTATGAACCAGCATCTCTCTCGACGATCTCTTCATCTAGTGTGATATCCAACACGGACTGAGACCTGTCGATGTTTTCCGGCAGCTTGGGATCGGGACTAGATGTTGTCTGAATTCCCGGAACCGGCTTGCGCCAGAACATTAAGGCATCAGTAAATTCCTGTGAAAGGAGTTCTAGGGGCAGTCAACAGGGATAAAGATCGGGTGCTTACCTTGCTTGCAGCAAATATGATAAATGCGACAAGCGGGCCTGTGACAGAGTGGATCAGAGTAGAAACACAGACCATGAATTGGCAAAGGTGAGAAATGACGCACTTGCAGCTTGTAGCAAGTCAACACACACTGGGATAAGGGTACTGCAGTTACCATTATGTAGACAGGTGCCGAACGTCTTTATGATTGTTGTATATGCTCTGTGGAAAATATGCATGCCATCCAGCGCATGTTAACGTGACCATTTTCAAATGAAATTCCGAAGGCAGGAGGGACTCAGAAGAGGTTTCAAAACGCACATAGCCACGACAAGGCGATTTAAGCAGAATATTATGACCCGAAGGATGAGAGACAGTGAGATTCGTCGGGCCTTATCTGTACAGTGGCGAAGAAGGAGCCAGTGGCGACACAGAATATGGATGAGGCAAGCTTTTCAATCAATTAGCCTAAGTCTAAAAAATAATTAGGGAAAACCACCATCGAGAATCAGAGTAAGAATCAAGATGGTTAGCATAATTCCGTATGCAAAGAAAAACACAAATCTAGAGGAACATATCTCAGTTTTGATGGTTTGCAGGGAAATGTATATATGGCTCACGGCCAAGTTCTGTCTACCAGCAGGCAGTAAAATGTCTGTGGAACAACAATCATTCCGGGCTGTGGAGACAGTAGCGGTAATTGTCTGATATAAGTATTGGAAATGGGATACAAGCCACAATAACGTTACCTGTAGGGCACAGAGCGAGAAAGCAAGTAGACTTATGTACGGAGAAAATAAAAGGTATGATAACCCACAGGAATACCATGAAGACCACTTCTGAGTAGAACTTGTTGGTTGAACACACCGCAGCTCGAGTCCATTGGTCTTGTCTCTTTCCCCAAGGCCCTTGAATCCGACCCCTAAAATTTAGCCAAACCTACATAGTGAGAAAGACTTGTGTTAATGATAACTTTCGAGGGCGATGGAATCATGATGCACAGTCACCTTGATGATCAATGCAAACATTGCCGTGTCCGTCATCACCTGAGCCCCGGGGGTAAGCGCAGCGTGAATCAGACACTCCGTTTCGCTGATAGATGGAAGGGATTGTGCAGGTGTCAGTAGACTGGGTGACGTAGATGGACCCCTGCAATATGATCTGACATACTTTGTAAGTAGCTAATTTTCGGGAATATGGAAGCATGTAGCCACCCTGATTGAGAAAACGATTGCGGAAAACACCCATGTAAAGCAGAAATTGAGGAAAATTAGATCAAGCCTCGGTTTTTGTAGGATTATAGCGACCACGAGGAGGATCAGCAATTCAATGTGACCACCAACTATCTGCAATGCGAAGAATACGGATTGTTTTTGCCTGAGCTCTGAAGATCTACAAAATTAATAGACGGGGGTGTTAGCACTATGTTCGCGTATGGTTATCTGCGGAATTTAAGGTATTCAAAGTAGCAGCGTCGTTCGGTGAAAGTTGGAGTTGCACATCCATCACTGGGGCTCCCTGGAATTTACATACGTCTCTGTAGGCTGTTTGGCGACGTGTCAGATATTTGGCATGAACGGTTTCTTAGATGCACGCAATTCCACACCATTAAATGTATGTTGCGTGTCTCCCAAATTTTGAAGGTTGTCGCAGAGGAAAAACTCGGCCAAGCTCAGCATTTGAAGGTCGGAACATTGACATGGTGGACCCTGAAAAAGAAACAGGCACGCCAAGGCCTCAGTTGGGTTATTGAAGTGCATAGACGAGCACTCCAGAATTTGTCAGTGGTAGAAGTAGGTCGATACTGAGGACTGGTTACATTGATTGCCTTTGTGCCGTCGGGAAGAGCGATAGACAGTTCAACTTAACATGGGAATGAGAAGATAATGTGCGTGTATTCACTTACAAACTTGACAGACCGCCGTAGAGACACAAAGAAGTAATGCAGCGATCCATATCATGCTACACAGTGGCTGAGGGACGAGAAGAGGCCTAATGACCGACTTTGTCTTTACATCATAATTATATGGATAGGTCGCGAAAGTACCTCACTGGCAGTGAGAAGTGTACATTATTTCCACGGTTGTACTTGGGGTAGTGCTTTGCCTTGTTATGTAACATCTTTGAATGACCATCATGATGCATGATTGACTTACAAAATCTGGTGACTTGCGGCAACTCGGTTTCCATGTGCAGATTGCCGGTGTTCCTTTGTAGCAAAATAGAAAAATGACCCACTTTATATGGATAGATCGCGAAAGTACCTCATTAGAGGTGAGAAGTGTACGTTATGTCCAGCTGTATTTGTAAGATGAAGTACTATAACTACAATCTGTGGTATTCCAAAGTTCACAGGATGACCACGCCAAGTGATGTCTGGCCTTGGTCCATTTGGCCAAACTGAATATCAATACTATTTGTTTAAGGTAAAGTGTTGCTCATACTTTTACAGGTGCTTGGAACAGGTCATCCCCTGATAGGCATGTTGTCTCAACCCCTCATATATATGCACTTTTTGATGTGATGATATGAACCCTGTCCACTGTAATTTTTAGGGTACAAATTGTAAAGTGATTACAAGTTATCTTTCAAATAACTACAATATTCTGAATAAATTCAAGTCCTGAAAGTCTACTCGCAGGAAAATATTACCTCAAATCTCCCCTTGGAACTCTTATTTACACTGAATGTACCTGTTTTGGAACCGTAAGCTGGTAACCCAAGAGCTGTGACAAAACTTTGGTGTGAAGAAAGTTCAGTCAAGTTCTCTGACAAGACAACAGCAAGCTAATGCCTGTCCGGGTTGATGTCCAAAAAGAATTGTTTAGAGGGGGCCTTGGCAGGTGACTTGTCAATTACGTGTAGGAATAATAGTTTATGTTCATGAACTATTATTCTACCCTTGCCTAGGATTATTTCCATGGATGTCCTATAAAATCTAGTTTAGCTCTTTTATGATGTTTTTACGTACCTTTTATATTTTGTCCAAGAAACCTTCTACCGCGTAGGAGGGTCGAGATCTATTCCATGAACAAACCTCTGATGATAAGTCTTAGTGGTCGGCGACCTACTTGAGAGAGTGCGATAATCCGGCGGATTATGGGTGAAGATAAGATTGATTGCCCTTTACGCTACAGAACTAGTCTCTATTTATACTAATTCTAAGCTAATTATGTAACTCCCCA
>QLPI01017115.1:0-23888 GCA_003314275.1 Chroogomphus rutilus | reverse complement strand
CACTGCTTCCTGGACTCCAACTACGCTACAAAGCACCAACTCCGAACCTACGACATCACTCCGATTCCACTACGACTCTTCGATGGCTCCTCCAACTCCGTGATTCGAAAAGCCATCGACCTCCGCGTTCGCTTCCCAACAGGGGAGCAGCACACCATTACGTTCTATGTAACTCCGTTGGATTCTAGTTGCTCGGCAGTCCTTGGATACAACTGGCTCACCTGCTACAATCCGTTGATTGACTGGGTATTGGGAAGTATATCATTCGGCTCTCCGACCACAACTAATCTCCAGGTACCATCCGAGCCAGCAGCTATGACTCTGCGCTCATCCAAAACTCCGTCCCCTCCAAAACCCCAGCTTGTGGTGCCAAAGGTTGCCTTAGTAAATGCAGCAGCCTTTGCCCGAATATCAAGAATGGAAGGTACACAAACCTTCCAGCTCTTCCTCTCTGACCACCAAGATTCCAAAGAAGGTCCGATAGACCTGAGTAATGTCCCGAGCGAGTACCACGAGTTCAAAGACGTTTTTAGCAAAACTCGGGCCAACACCTTAGCCCCTCACCGACTATATGACCTCAAGATCGAACTGGAGGAAGGCACATCACCCCCATTTGGTCCAATCTATTCTCTCTCTGAAAGTGAACTGAAGTCCCTCCGAGAGTTTTTAGATGAGAACATATCCACAGGGTTTATACGACCCTCACGCTCCCCTGGGGGTGCTCCAGTCCTCTTTGCCTGAAAGAAAGATGGATCACTATGCTTATGCGTCAACTTTCCTGGACTAAACAAAATAACAAAGAAGGATTGCTACCCACTCCCCCGAATCTCCGATCTCCTGGACAGTCCCCGAAAGGCCCGAATATTCACCAAAATAGATCTCCGACACATGTACCACCTGGTATGCATCCGAGAAGGCGACGAATGGAAGACCGCCTTCCACATGCATTATGGATCTTTCGAATGGAGTGTGATGCCCTTTGGACTCACCAACTCCCCGGCCGCCTTCCAGCCATTTATGAACGACGTCTTCTCCGACCTCTTAGATCTGTCCATACTAGTATACCTGGATGACATCCTGATCTACTCCAACAATCTAGAAGAACATAGAAACCATGTCAAAGAAATCCTCCGATGCCTCCGAGCGAACCACTTATATGCCCGGGCAGATAAGTGCTTCTTCCACACCAACACCGTGGAGTACCTCGGATACATCCTCTCTCCAAAGGGCCTGACCATGGCCGACGACAAAGTCAAAGTCATCCAGGAATGGCCCGAACCCCGAAAAATCAAAGACATTCAGTCTTTCCTCAGATTTGCGAACTTCTACCAGCGCTTCATCTTCAACTACTCTGACATCACAGTGCCGCTAACTCATCTGACACGAAAAGATACTCCGTGGAATTTTACTGAGAATTGCAGAACATCCTTCGAGATGCTCAAGAAAGCGTTCACTATGGCACCGATCCTACAACAGTGGATCCCCGGATCTCAACTCATTGTCGAGTCCAACACCTCGGACTACGCCCTTGCAGCAATCCTGTCCACCATATCACCAACAGACAATGACATCCACCCAATAGCCTTCCACTCCCGAACCTTCACCCCTCCAGAATTGAACTACGATGTACACGACAAGGAACTACTGGCCATCTTCGAAGCCTTCAAGACCTGGAGACACTACCTAGAAGGTGCAGCAGATCCGATCGACGTCATCACCGACCACAAGAATTTAGAATATTTTTCAACAACCAAGTTACTCACCCGTCAGCAGGTCCGATGGTCCGAATATCTCTCCCAGTTCAACATGGTAACCTGCTTCTGACCTGGTCACCTCGGCGCTAAACCCAACGTACTGACTAGACGATGGGATGTCTACCCTAAAGAGGGAGGAAGCGACTACGCCAAGATTAATCCGCACAACCTCCGACCAGTCTTTACAACGGAACAACTTGTATCGTCACTCCGAGCCACCTCCCTGTACACTCCGGTAATGCGAGTGGCAATGATCATGGACGTAGAACAACTCCATAAAGACATCCAAACCTCACTCTGAGAAGACCCCACAACCTCGTCCCGAATGGACAACCTCACCGATCGATGGACCATCTCCGAGGACGGACTCCTCCTCGACAAAAGAATCTACATCCCCGATCATGGAAACCTCCGACTCCGAGTTCTACAAGACAAACACAGCCATCCAATCTCTGGACACTTCGGCCAGAATTGGACATTAGAACTCATCTGAAGAGACTATGTCTGGCCCAAACTCCAAGATTCCGTTAAGTCCTATGTTAAATCTTACACCACTTGCATGAGGTCTAAGCCACAGAGACATCACCCTTACGGGCTACTCAAGCAATTACCGATCCCCGAACAACCTTGGAACTCCATCTCTATGGACTTCATAGAGAAACTGCCCACCTCAGACAGCTATGACACTAACCTCGTCATCGTAGACCGACTAGCAAAGCAGTCCCTCTTCATCCCCACCGTCGACACAATCACCGCTCCAACCCTTGCCAGACTCTTTGTCCTACATGTATTCTCAAAGCATGGAGTACCATCACACGTTACCTCGGACCGAGGGTCCGAGTTTGTCTCCTTGTTCTTCCGATCCCTCAGCAAAGCCTTGGACATGAAGCTTCACTTCATGTCAGGTTATCACCCCGAAGGGGACAGACAAACTGAACGCATGAATCAAACCCTCGAACAGTATCTCTGAGTGTATTGCAACTACCAGCAAAACAACTGGTCCGAACTACTACCCATCGCCAAATTTGCATACAACAATGCCTCGAACGCAACAACGGGAATCTCTCCCTTCTATGCCAACAAGGGCTATCATCCGAACATCACCTTCCACCCCGAACGCGACCTTGCTTCCTCTCGGGCACACGACTTCGTAGTTGACTTGGACGACCTGCACCAACAACTCCGAAAGACCATATCCGAAGTTCAGACCCAATACTCAGCCTCCGCAGATCGATGCCGAGTGGTCCCCCCGGACTTCAAGATTGGAGACAAAGTCTTCGTTAAGTCCGAGAACATCTGAACTACCAGACCTTCTAAGAAACTAGCAGAGAAATTTCTAGGTCCTTTCGAAATCATCGCACAAGTAGGAACCGTCTCATTTACCCTGCGACTCCCCAAAAGCATGAGAGCCATACACCCCGTCTTCCACGTCTCTATGCTTGAACCCTCAACTCTGAACACCTTCTCCGAACACATAATCCCACCCCAACCCCCAGTCATCATCGATGGGGAATCCAAATACAAGATCTCTGAGATCCTCGACTCAAAGATCGACGGAAGAAGACGCAGGTGCCCCCTCCAGTACCTAGTCCGATGGACCGGATACGAGGGTACTGAAGACGAAACATCTTGGCTGCCAGCCAATGAGCTTGGCCACGCCTCCAAGGTAGTCTCTGACTTCCACCGAGCATACCCAGACAAGCCAGGTCCCCTGGGTGATGTTCTAGAGTCCCTCACCTCGGACCGATAGTTCACTTTTCTGACTTAGATGTTTTCACTCGACTCAAGATTTTCAAGAAAAATATATATTTAAAAATGCTTTCTATTTCGAAGACCCAGGCGCATTGTCCTGGTCCGACTCATCGTCCCTCGGACCTCCTTCATCTTCCCTTTCCCTCTCCTTACCCTTCCCCTTATCCTCCTCCTTCTCTTTTCCCTTACCCTTCGGAGGTCCTGCCCAGTTCTCCCTCAGAGAACTCCCCCACCACTCATCCGTCTTCTCCGACCAATTGAACCACCGAGCCTGCTCGATGATTTGGAGGTCATTCATGTGCACTAAGGCATCAGCGATCCTCCGGTTTTCCTCCTGGATACCCCGGACATCCTGCCTGAGTGCGCGAATCCTCCGCGATGCTCGACAGCTCCGAGATCGTCTGGGAGCTCTTGACGGCCTTTTTACGAGGCGTCTTTTTAGGGATCCTTTTTAAGGCTTCTTCCTTTCGGACCCTCTTGGCCTCCTTTTTCTGCCTAAGGGCCTCCTGATCCCTGGCCCTTTTTTCGGCCTCTTTGGTTTTTCTCTCGGCCTTTTCGGCCTCCTCTTTTGCCTTGCGCTCAGCCTCCCGCTTAGCCTCCTCCTCGGCCTTTTCGGCCTCCTCTTTTGCCTTGTGCTCAGCCTCCCGCTTAGCCTCCTCCTTGGCCTCCCGCTTGGCCTCCTCCTCGGCCTTTCTTTTGGCCTCCTCCTCGGCCTTTCTCTTGGCCTCCTCCTCGGCCCTCTGTTGCTCTTCGGCCTCCTCTTTGGCCTTCTTCTTCTTTTCAGCTCGGATCTGGTCGAGCATCTCCGAGGCTGCCCGCATCTGCTCTAGCAAAACGGCTTCATCATCAGGGACGGGGGTGTTGGTTGACGACATGGTTGGGCTACTACTATGGAAAAGGGTCCCCCTTTTATACCTTTTTTCGACGCCTAATCACATAATCTTCCCATGGTAACTTCCGCCGTCATTAAGCACCAGGACCTCGAGGCTCGGTCCTAACAGGGGGGCACTGTTATATCCGTGATATAACTCCGACATCCCGGACATCCAACATAGGGCGCTACGAAGATTGTCCCTCCGAATCAAGTCCGAGCCAGTCCGAACCCACCTGGTCACCTCCAAGTCCAACCAACAACAATCACCTCGGACCTCAGACAACCTTCCTTTCTCGTCAAACAATAGTCTTATTGTAACACCAGTTGTAGATCTTCTTGTACTCCATTTTCGTTCATCTTATTGTTCCCTTAACTATTCCTAATTAGTTACAATAAGGATCGCATGTATAAATACCTCCAGGCTTCTGTACTATACCTTAGTTCGAATATCGACTTGTATTCCCACTCACTCTTGAACTCCGAAAACTTATCTTCTCCGAACCTCTGAAATAAAGGACTGACGATCGAGGAGGGTGCAACATTAAAGTTGAAGCCAAGTCCTTACGACTCCGAACACACGACTCAGACCGACTTATGTCAGCTCGGACCTGACGTGAACTCGGATGCTAACACTTAGGCATTTTCACTTGATTTCAAAGATTCAAAAAAATAAAATATATATTTCTATAAAACATCTTCTACGCCGGAGACCCAGGCGCATCGTCCTGGTCCGACCCATCATCCCTTGGACCCCCCTCATCCTCCTTCTCCTTCCCCTTGTCATTCTCCTTCTCCTTCCCCTTCCAGGTGTCCCTCAAAACGCTTCCCCACCGGTCGTCTGTATTTTGAGACCAGTTGAACCACTGAGCCTGTTCAAGGATTCGGAGCTGGTTCATATGCTCCAAGGCATTGGCGATCCTCTTGTTCTCATCTCCAAGGTCCTGGACCTCCCGCCTCAACTCCCGCAGCTCCGAGGCAACCGCTTCTCAAGAAGCCCTCGACTCACCCACCACCTCCTTCATGAGAGCAATCCAAGGGGCCTCCAACTCCCGAGGAAGCCCCTCAACGCCGCCTCCACCTTCCTCTTCTTCGACTTCAGAGCCACACCATCCTCTGAAGAACCTCTTCCCCTCTTCCCTTTGTCACCCGTTCCCTCTTCCTTATCCCCCTCCTTGCATCCCACCTTCCAATTGGTGCAGACGAAACAAGAAGACCCCTTCCCCAAAGAGGGCCATACACAAGGGTCCCCCCAATTGGAGCAATGAATGCACATTTGGCCAGGCTCCATCCTCCAACCCTCGGATATGCCCTCGGAAGACTGTCGATACAAGTCCGGGTGCAGACTAATCAGCAATCTCCGAGATGATTCGAACAGTCTGAGACTGACCTCGGCACCACCCAACCTTGCAGCCCTCATTTGGGTGTTTTTGTGGGCCTTCTGAGCCCGAGCAATTAGGAGGGCCTCCTTTTTCTCTAGGGTGTGGATCCACTCCTTTTCCTGCTCGGTTAAACCCAAGCCCCCCTCCTGAAAGTCTGGGGATGGTCCCCAAGTCCCTACCCCCGAAGAACGCCCTTGATGGGGTGTGTCCTCCACTATTGTTGATAACTCCAAGATGGTTTAGGAGCTCTTCACAATCTTCTTCTGAGGAACCCGTTTGGGAATCTTTGGGACCTCCTGCTGAAGCCCCCCGACTCCTCTCTCCTTCCGGAGATTCTTGATCTCCTCCTTTCGGAGCCTTTCAACCTCCTCCTTAGCTTCCCTTTCGGCCTTTTCTTTGGCCTCCTTCTCAGCTTTTTCCTTGGCCTCTTTTTTGGCCTTCTGTTTGGCCTCCTCCTCGGCCTTCTGTTTGGCCTCCTCCTCGGCCTTTCATTTGGCCTCCTCCTCCGCCTTCTGCTTGGCCTCCTCCTCTGCCTTCTGCTTGGCCTCCTCCTCCTCCTCTGCCTTCTGCTTGGCCTGCTCCTCGGCCTTCTGCTTCTCCTCAGCCTCCTCCTTGGCCTTCCTTTTCTTCTCAGCTCGGACCTTTTTGAACTTCTCCGAGGTCGCTTGCATCCGCTCCGAGGTTGCTCGCATCTGCTCCTCCAGAGTGGCTTCGTTGTCAGGGATGGGGGTGTTACGTGATGACATGGTTGGGCTACTACTATAGAAAAGGGTTCCCCCTTTATACCTTTTTTCAACACCTAATCACGTAATCTTCCCACAGTAACTTCCATCGTCATTAAGCGCTAGGACCTCGAGGCTCGGTCCTAACAGGGGGGCACTGTTATATCCACGATATAACTCCGACATCCCGGACATCTGACATAGGGCGCTATGAAAGAACCCTACTCCGAACCAAGTCCAAGCCTACATGGTCACCTCCAGATCCGACCAGCATCATTAACCTCGGACCTCGGACATCTTCCTTTCTCGTCGAACAATAGTCTTATTGTAACACCAAATGTATATTTCTCTTGTACTCTGTTTTCATTCATCCTATTGTTCTCTTGACTATTCCTAATTAGTTACAATAAGGATCGCATGTATAAATACCTCCAGACTTCTGTACTATACCTTAGTTCAAATATCAACTTAGTATTCCCACTCACTCTTGAACTCCGAAACTTATCTTCTCCGAACCTCCGAAATAAAGGACTGACGATCGAGGAGGGTGCAACATTAAAGTTGAAGCCAAGTCCTTACGACTCTGAACATCTGAACACACAACTCGGACCGACTTACGTCAGCTTGGACCTGACACGAATTCGGACCTGAATACTAACAGATGGTAGACTAGTTTTCGGTTGCCATTGCTGAGTCCTCAGCATTGACATCCAAGGCATCATCTGCCTAGAGGATAGAGTTGGAAGTAGTAGTCATGTGGGCTTTGGTTGCCTTGGGGCATTCAGTAACTTTGTGATTACTGGGGGCACAGAGGAGACACATGTTGTTGTCCATGCATCTCTGTCATTCAGTTGGGAGGAGCTTGCTGTCCTTGCCGAAGGTCTTGGTTTACTTGGGTGGGTTGGGCTGAGGAGTTTTACCATCCTTGCTCTTAGATGTGTCCTTGTTGCTGCTGGTATTATTGCTGTTATTTTGCTGGTGGTTGTCTGAGGTGGATCTGTTGCCAGGCTTGTCCAATTTCATATCTTTCTTCGGCTCATTACTGCCCTCCACAGATTGCTCAGCCTTTCATTCCCAATATCTCATGTTGATCCTCTGAACGAAGTTTTGTTGAAGTTCATTGAGTGTGCAGGGTTTATTGAAGTGGATGAGGCTGTCCTTGGTGCGTTTTGGCAGTGCCATGTATGCCTTGCAGAGGAGAGCATTGTTGTTGTAGTCAACAAGAGCTGAGAGCCTATAAAATTCCGCAACAAACCTAGTGGCTTTGTGGTTGTCCTGCATAGTTAGCTTTTCAAGAGCCATCTTGGCATCGGCTCTTTCATCCCAAGAGTCAAAATTGATCTGTAACTCATCAATAAAAGGCTCCAAATTGCTGGTCCAGCGAGGTTCTGTACTTGGGTTACCCGTCAGGTAAGGCTCGAAACATTCCAGAGCCATTCCTTTCAGATAGGAGACAATATAGTTGACTTTTTGCCTATTGTCAGGGAATGAGTTAGGCCAGGTGCAGAAATTTATTCTGCAAAGGAAGATGAAACCCTTTAACTTCTTTGGGTTGGTCCCATAGAAGGGTTCTGGTTCTCAAATCCTGGCAGCTTGACCATCCTGTCAGTGATTGCAGGTGGTTCTGCCGAGTTCAAGGATAGCATCTACAAGGTCATTATTGTTGGCCAGGTTAATGGGGGCCCTGGTCCTAGGAGCTGGCCTGGCTCGGGGAGCTGGCCTAGGTTGAGGCGGTATAGCTGCAGGCTGAGGGGGTATGACCATGAGTTGAGGTGGTGTAGCCACAGGCTGAGGTGGTGTAGCCATGGGTTGAGGCATGGCTATGGGGGTACGAGGGGGTTCAGGTGTGTCTGCCTGCTGACGTTGTTGAGGTTGTCCCTCAGTTTTGGCATCTGCATTGTAGTGTATGGAGCCAAGTTCATCCTCTACTGCATAATGTTCCTGATTGCCATTATCATCATCTACGTATTTGATGTCATTGTTGACTACCTCTTCGATGTATGACTCTTGCTTGAAGGGGGAGACAAGGTGCCATAGTTCAATTGTTGGCAAGGTGTAACCAATGAGGAGGGGTAGGGTGCCAGAGGCATCACACTCTCTCCATTGTCTGATTGTAGGGGTGAGCCGATTGTCTTTGGAAAAGACTGTTGATCTAGTTTGTGGGGACATAATGATAAGAAGTAGGAGGCATGGGAAGCAGTGTCACTCTGAATATACTGTTAAGTCTCGGTAATGCCGATATTGCAGATGGGAGTTGGTCAAGTCCTGCAGACCATCTGAGGTGGCTTGGCTTCAATGTGCTCTTGTGTTGCACCCTGCTCTTCTGTGCATGCCACTAATTTAGACTGAAGAAAGACCTGGGAGGGTGCCAAGAGTGTCAGCCTAAGTAAAGGACTTTAGACTAAAGAGGGGGAGATGAGAGGAGGTAAACCAAGTCAATATTCAGAGTGAGGAACTATCTACATACATTCACTACTTATATAGGTTAATGTCAAGCTTCGGGAATGCTGAGGGGTCGGACAGAGTGGCCAAGTCCTGCAGGCTGGGAGTATTGGCTTTGGCTTCAATGTACTCGTGTGTTGCACCCTACTTGCTGTGCATGCCACCAATTTGGGACAGAGGAGGTACTTGGGGAGTGCCGAAGTGCCAGCCCAAGTAGAGGACTTTACAGAGGAGAGAGAAGGTAAGGGGCCTAAGCCTAGTCAATACCCAGAATGAGGAAGTATGTACATGCATGTCCTACTTATATAGGTTTAAGAAGCGACATGTGGAATAAGGAATGTGGAACAATAAGGTATGCAGAGCATGTGGAGATATTGTCCACAATGAGTAAAATTAGAATGAAGGAATGCAAACGGGGGTGGGACAATGGAAACAGAATAATAGGAATGTGGCCAAGGATAGAACAATAGGGAGTGCCTGACTATAAAACAATGGTTGTGTCTGAGGATAAAACAAGGACAGGATGTCCCGAGGTGAGGCAGATTGAAGAATAAGGAGTAGGCATGGTAGGATTAATGGATGGTAAATGGCATAGAGTAGATGAGGGATGGGGACAAGGAATGTAGATGGTGGAAGTGCCGAGCCAAGACTGGCATACCAAGTGACTTGCATGTGGCATGGGCACTTGTACATGGACGTAGTCTGACTGCTCAGTCGGCATTTCTGAATTACCAGAATCTCGGTACATGTACTTGACAGTTAAGAAGCGAGATGTGGAATAACAAATGGAGAACAATAAGGTATGTAGAGCATGTGGAGGAATGGTCCACAATGATCAAGAATAGAATAAGGAATGTGGACGAGATTAGAACAATGAAAATAAGATAATGTCAAGTACACATACCGAGTGCCTGGTAATTTGGCAGTGCCAACCAAGCAGTCAGACTACGTCCATATACAAGTGTCCAAGCCACATGCAAGTCACTTGGTATGCTGGTCTTGGCTCGGCCCATCCACCATCCACATTCCTTGTCCCTATCCCTCATCCACTTTGTCCCATTTACCATCCATTAATCCCACCCTATCCACTCCTTAATCCTCAACCCAACTTACCTTGGGATATCTGACCATTGTTTTATCCTCGGCCATGACCCATTGTTTTATCCTCGGCCATGACCCATTGTTTTATAGTCAGGCACTCCCTATTGTTATATCCTTGGCCACATTCCTATTATTCTATTTTTATTTTCCTATCCCCATTTACATTCCTCCATTCTATTTTTACTCATTGTGGACAATACCCCCACATGCTCTGCATACCTTATTGTCCCACATTCCTTATTCCACATGTCGCTTCTTAACCTATATAAGTAGGACATGCATGTACATACTCCCTCATTCTGGGTATCGACTAAGCTTAGGCCCCTTACCTTCCCTTTCTCCTATTAAGTCCTCTACTCGGGCTGGCACCTTTGGCACTCTCCCGAGTATCCCTTCTGCTCCAAATTGGTGGCATGCATGGAGAGTAGGGTACAATACATGAGTACGTTGAAGCCAACCCACTACTTTCGGCCTGCAGGACTTGGCCACTCCCTGCTCGCATCTTTGGCATTTCCAAAGCTTGACAGATAATAGAAATGTGGCCAAAAATAGCATAGAGAGTGACTGAATATAACAATGGGGTGATGGCCAAAAATAAAACAATGGCAAAATATCCCAAAGTAGAACAGGTCGAGAAATAAGGAGTGGACAGGGCAGGATTAGTGGATAATAAGTGGGGAAGAGTGGATGAGGGATAAGGATGGGGAATGTAAATGGTGAATGTGCAGAGCTGAGACCGATGTACCAAGTGACATATGTGTGGATTGGTCACTTGCATGTGGAATTGGACTGATTGTTTGGTTGGCATTGCTGAGTTACTGGGTGCTCGGTACACGTACTTGATGCAAAGCAGAACTAGTGGACAGTGGGCAACAAAGTGCTGGAGCTTAGGATGGTGGTTGACTCATGACAAAGACTGAACGACTAGTTGTTTTGGATATTCACAGTTGGAGGGACTTGCATCAAATTATGTGTTGCACCTTCCTTGATTGTCTGTCTCTAATTTTGGAAAGGTAGAGAACATAAGTGCAGTCACTAAGTCAGAATTAAGCTGGAAAACTAAAGTTGAAGTACTAAGTGGTAAATTAAGTTGATATTTGAACTAGCAAACAGTAAAGTCAACTGGAGGTTTATATACATCTGTAGACTACCTTGTATTTTCCTATGTCCAATCAAGAGACAATGGAAGAGGGAAATATAAGGGGAAAAATAAAAAATGAAAGAACAATGGGAATGAGTTACTCAGGAACCCCTAAAGGCACTTATTGGAATCTTAGGATTGAAGAATTGCAGACTCATGGAGTTGTGGGTTCAGCATCATGGAGCGATATAAATGGGAAGGTTGTGTTGGTGTGATCAGAAGAACAGCAGGGATAGGTGGGTTGGTCATGCAGCTGTTAGTTAGATTGATCTGTGGCACAGACCATAACCTGTCATTGCCCCTCACATGTGGCAGCTGATATATTTTTTGCGGTCACTGGTATTGTTGGGTTTTCTGACCCTGTTGAGGTATCTGGGATGCCAGCTGTTGCTGCTGATTGCATGGTAGTCATTGGCTTGATGAATTCACCTGTGTGGGGCCATGGGGTTGGATGGGTGGTATGCTGGATCATCTCTGTGGTCTGCTTTGTGCAAGAAAAGCAGTCACATTGTTTTTCTCCATTTTTTGTGATACAAGGCAGGATTTATCTGCCTTGAGCTGCCTCTCAATATTGGTTGTTTGACACTGTGATCACTTCAATGATGTGTGGTACTATTGACCATGACTCAGGAACATTCCTGAGTAGTATGGAAATATGATAAGAATCAGCAATAATCTCACCCATCACAGCAAGTTGTTCCCTGAGGTCTGTCATCACCATGATGTAGGATCTACCCAACTGCCCTTCCATTATGTGATAGTATTTGTAATGTTTCCTAATGATGCTGATTTTACTTGGATTTTTGGATTCAAACTGGTTGATGAGCATTTCCCAGATGATTTTTCAGATTTCTGTATTTCAGTTTGTATGGTTGATGATACACACATAAAATCTGGTAGTATGCTGCACTGTTCCTGGTTTTCCAAGCTTTCTAGAGTTGTGTGAGTGGCAACTGTAGGGTTGGTTTCTGTGCCATTGATGATTTCCTTGTGGTGATGCTCCACGAATGGTGCTTCCATTTTCCTCTTCCATGTCACCCAATTTTCACTGTCTAGTTCTGACTTTATATCCTTGAACTTGTTTAATGTCTTACCTAGGCAGAGAGTGAGCCATTAAAGTCCTTGAGATTTTTAATCTCTTGAAACAAGTCAACTATGTATTACTTGATTTTAGGGGAGACAGAAAATGGAGGGAAAAATATATTGGGGAAATTTGATTGTATTTTTATTATTCTAATACATATTTTATTATATGGTAAATCCATCTGTGCACATCACTTCCCAGAGACATGTTAGTACTGGTGCATCAATGTGACCTGAATGTGGTAGACATGTGATGCAGATATGATGCACACATGATGCATGTGTGAGAATGATGCGTCGGCTGGTTCAAACTGTAGATCAAGGGATGTTAATTAGATTTAATGAGTCTAGGACTTGTTTCATTTGGATCTCACTACACACTTTATATACAGTTCAAAATAATAGATATTATTAATCCCCATACTAATCCTGTGCTGGGTGCATCACCAATTTCTAAGCCAGGTGTCATTACACCCAAATCCCGTAGATCCGCAATGGTGGATCTTAGCTGGTCATTTCCAGCTCATGCGCGGCCGTATTGCCGGCATATTCAACACCAACACTGAACACCATGTTGAAATTTCCAAGGGCGCTGAACAAGGATCGAAGATTTAACTTTTTGGCTTGAGCGCAGATCGGGGCTCATTGCAAACAGATGGGGATATTACAAAGGAAGTGTGACTAATGTGACACAGCAACCCATGCCGGTCAAATTATTCCGACATACCACCACCACTTCGCTGATGTGTTCAGCAACGCTCAAGGTAACATGCTAGCGCCGCATAAGTCTTATGAGCTCAAAATCAACCTCAAGGAAACTCTGTACAGCTAACAGTAACAACCCCCCATGCAGTGGCAGAGACCATCATTATGAGTCTCGAAAGGCGTCTACATCCGGTCTGAAGCAGCACAGTTCCTGGCGACGCACCGTTTTGATATAACGAAATTTATGGAAGATATAAAACTAGCACAAAGTAGAAGTACGCGTACCGTGACCTTAGTAGTTTGATCATCATGATGGGGGTGGGTTGTTTCACTTATAGAATGACAGGGCAAGAATAGAACTTTCGGAATCATAAGAGGTGAGCCTCTTCATTGTCGAATCAAGTACCAATCTTTAGGTTCTAGGTATATGTATACTTTCATCAAGTCCTGGACCACCCAGATAATCTTTCAGCCCCCCTGTAGGCTGTGAGTCGTTGCATTCTATATATAACACATGATTTTCTCTTATTAAACAGTATGCGTTTCTCAAGGAGCTTCGGGACATCAGCGAAGCACCAAACATCTTATCATTCCAACATCCACTGAAAGACTGAAACACGTGGCGGACTCGCTTTGATTACAAAACCACACGCTTCTCAAATATACATCAGTGATCGCCGCTGGTTGATTCAATTCTATAGGAAATTAGTTGATGACCTGCCTATCGCAAGCCGCAGAGGATAAATGTCCGAGTAGACTGATTCATATATCAATGACACGCTCAAATTTTGATGGTGAATAAGCCCAGGCTAATAATTGACTCAGGCTAGTGTACGTGGATGTTTGAATGGATGCTATGTGATCGATGCTGATTGGATCGAGTCTCTTCCGACACTTTAAGCATTGGCTGACACCGCTTCGGAAGCAGATCTCTAGGATCAGGACAAGGCACGGCTTCGCTCGACTGTTACATATCATGTCTGTTAGGCAACTAACGGAGAATGGAACAGCATGCATAGTCAGATGCTCATTTCTAAAAAATGACAGATAATAGTGCCCACCGCCCATTATGTGGACGCAGCATGAATGGCTAGCGGTTTGTATGACTGGGGGAGGAGCTGTAAGAGTGACAACCAGGTCGGCAGAAATGATTGAGAGGGGATAGGGCAGCAATATCAGAGATGAGGTAGCAAGAGCTTAATCGGCGGCAGTGTAGTATAAGTAGGCGCGGCGCGCCTTTTCGTTGGTTGCTTATATTATGGAACTGTTGTTCGACATGTTGAGCTGTCGCCATCAAGACTGTAGTGCATAAATCAAAGAAGTTTGACCAGTAGAGCTGGAGATGTCACACTGGAGGCCTGCCATGCCCGAAACTATTTTTGTCAGGGAATTATTGCGCATGGATCCAGTGCCAAAAGAGTCATTATCTACTCTGCCTTCTTGATCCATTAGTAGACTCGGACTCGTTAAATACAATCGCGACGGCCGGTACTCACATTGGAAATGGGTGACTCGGTCGGGATTCGGGATAGGACAATACATAGTTTGGTCAATGTCAAGGTTGTAGTAATATAGCTTATGATATCAGGCAAGTTGTTGCCAGCCGAGATACGCCCTGGAGTGAGATGCCTTTTCCACATCCAGAAGCACTGATGTCTGAGATGTGATCCATTCGGCCGACGGTCGGCGTTTCCCCGTCATGTTTCCAACTACATGTATGTCTCGGGACTTGCTTGGGTATTTTGAAACAAGCCCTTGAAACACGAGAGACACATACCAGGCTAAGCCATCCGCCGTGAAGTCTCGAGTCATTTTGCGTCTGTTGCACAATGAATCTGATCCAATGGTCATCTTTGACTCCGAGCGCAGCTTGCTACAGACCTGTAGTCAACTTTGCGTACGCACTTTTAAAATCAATGTATCAGTATACTTGTCAAGAATTTTAAGCCATTGCAAGGCTCTGAAGTCACTATACGACCAGCAACGGTCTCTCCAATCTTAAGCATTTGGTGTGCTGTGGCAGTACCCGAAGGTCCACATGTATAACTAGCCACTGACACAGTCACTCTATCCACACCAATCTGAGTATTGATAATGTCCAGTTCTCGTGAGTTCCTTCACCCATCTGGTCCCCGCAGCTACGCGGCGCACGATAGATACCTGCCTCCCATTCGTGACGTTGTCGGAGGCAAGTTTTTCAATCGCAAGAACTGTTAAGCCCACAGCTCACTGCGGTCCCCATAGATGAACTCGACGGCCGAAACCTCCCCCATAATCAGAACTACGCTCGGGGGGCATTCGGGCAACCAAGTGGCATGGTGGGTAATGATATGAGCACCTTCCCTCCCGCCCTAATTATGTCTCTGCAGGGCGGACAACGAGGCCCAACTCTTCCCCCAATACAAGCAAGACACGTTCCATCAAATTCCAGCAGCGACACAGCCTATCATTCCAGGGGAAGTGGGTCAACATTCTCATCACCAACAAACAATCACGCGTCTGGGCAACCCGAACATAGGCCGTGGCAACGTGGGGGACGACAACCCCAAGCACAGCACAGGCCACATTCAGGACCTGCCCACGAACAAGATTATGCGTATAGTGTTTCGCGGAACTCCGCTACAGAGAGTTCGCTTGTGCACGCCGCATACCCTGCACCCTCCCCGGCTCAGGTGGTCCTTCCCGGCGGTGGTCGGCCACCGTCTCAGACGGCTGACGATGACGCTAAAAGGCCACACACATGTGAATACTGCGGGAAGAAGTTTAGCAGACGAAGCACCCTGCAGGTCAGTCTTGTCGAGATGGTAGACTGGTTAATTCATTGCTCGCAAAACTTGGCACGCTACAGATACATTTACGTACACACACCGGCTCGAAACGTAAGCGCCACGACACGATTATTTTGTGACTCGTGAGTTGACTCTCCCTACATAGCCTATGCCTGCGAGTGGCCGGAATGCAAATGGAGCTTCAGTGTCCGGTGTAATATGGTGCGCCACTTCCGAACCCACCAGCGGAACAACATGTCGGACCCAGCACAGAGAGATGCCGAGGAGGATCACACGCCCTCTCAAGAACCACAGTCTGGCTCTGGCGACTACACTTCCTCCATGCACAGGTGAAGGCGATTTTGGAGGCCGATAATAAACGGGGTGAATGAGCACATTGATATCAGCTGGGGTACACTATATATATTTTATATCCCATTTTTTGTCTTTTGGACCGCGCCCTATGTAAGACGGTGCATACGTCCCTCTGCTAACCTTTGTACTTCCCTCCTTTTGACATCTGTCCCTGCTTATCCTCGTTGGGCAAAGCCCCGAGTTTGTCCGTGCCTGTGTCGGCATGGTATGGCATGCTGGTTCACCCACTCCTACTGGACTTCCCCTCCTTTTCGCCTCTCACCTCCTCTGCCCTTTTCCTCTTGCATTCTAAGATCCCTGTGAATCCTCTCAAACCTTCCCATGCAATGTATGTACCCAAATAAATACTCCATCATTTTGTGCCCTGCATGGAGCATACTCCTCTCCCTCACTTTGTCTCCAGCCATTTCCTCTGCATGGCATATGCTAGGCATCAGAACATGTAATGGCATACCATTTCTTGCATGCTCCTGCATTCTGGGAAAATGGATGATTACACCTCACCTATTCTGTGCAGGTGCTTGTTCAAAGTTATGTGTCCCATCCTAAGCTGCACAAGCAGACTTGCATGCTGGCGTGGCATGTCCCTGGTGATGTTCAAGAAAGCTGCTGATGGCATGCTTCCCTGCACCTGGTGAACCCCAAAAGCCCAAATTTTTCAACAGTGAACTGGTAGTCATGCTCCGTGGCTCAGTCATATGCTCTACCAGGCCTCACCATTATATCTGGGACCTTATCAAAGGCCTCCCCAAGGTTTTCACCTTCTGCTATAATGGTTGGGTGATCTATGAAACCCATGCTGCCTTCCCCCTTCCTGCCCCATACTATATCTATCTGATCTGCATTGTAGAATTGGTAGGTGATTGATGATAGGGAGAAGCCCTGGTCTATCCCCTCCTCTATTAACCTGGTTGCCAAGAAGTAATCATTGAAGCTGACTATGGTGATTATGTCCCAGACCTTCCTAGTTATCCAGTCTATGTATTCCTGTAGCACCCCCCTCCTACATATATTATGAGTAAGCCTGCCCAGCACTATGCTTGGAAAAGCCCCTTGATATCTAGAAACAACATTCCCAATACCTTTCCCTGTCTCTACACATCTTTAGCTTCTCCTACCATATAATGTATCACATCAGTCATCATTTTCCCTGGCCTGCACTCAAAATGGTTGTTGGGTAGCAAGTAATGCCTTTCTGCCATCTTTACCAGGTCCTCTGCCATGCAGGCAAATAGTACTTTGCCAATAGTATCAAGCAGCACTATAGGTCTGTATGCACCTGGGAACATATAGTCCTCCTTTCCTGGCTAATGAATCTCTACTTCCTTGTTCTTGACTACTTGGCATATCCAATGGTGGCTGATGTCAATGTGCTTCATCTGACTGGTGCTTTGGATTTTTTACAATGGCTAGTGCAGATCAATTGTCCATCATTATTGGTGAAGGGTTGTTAATGTCAAAATGTAGTTCCTTTAATAGTTAGTGTTTTCATCCAGAGAACCTTTTTCCCAGCTGCAACAGAGGCAATGTATTCAGCTTCAGTAGATGAGAGAGCAATTGTTCCTTGCTTCTTGCTTGACCCACTGATTGCCCCCATTCCCATCTTGATTACATATCCGCCAGTGGAGCATTGAGTGTTGATACATCCAGCATGGTCAGAGTCACTGTAGGTGATGAAAGGGTGAAGAAAAGATGGAGAGTCACTAGCATAGTAGATGAGCTTGAGGTCCATAGTCCCTTTAAGGTACCTGAACAGGTGTTTAACAGCCTACCAATGTCCCCAACCAGGGTTATTGTTGAACTGTGCAAGTTTGGAAACAGAGTATGCAATGTTGGCCCAGGTGCCAATGGTGAGGTACATGAAGGCATCAATGGCATTCATGTAAGGTACTTTTGCCATTTATTCTGTTTCGCACTTGGTTGTCAGGCATAATGCTTTGCTAAGTTGGATTCCTGGATCCATTAGTGTGGATACTGGATTACAATTGAGAAGCTTGAACTGGCTAAACATGTTTACAATGTATTGTCGTTGAGATAATTTGAGCATTCAGTTTGCCTGGTCATAGTCAATCTTGATGCTGAGGAGATATGAGGTCAGTCCAAGGTCTTTGATTTTGAAGAACTAACATAGGTTATCCTTGATAAGAGTGATCTTGTAGCAGTTGTGTGACACATCCATTATATCATCAATGAACACAGGGAGTATGATGTGTATGTCATCTGTGATTCAGACATAGATGCTTGGGTCAGATTTTATTTTGGTAAAGCCTATCTTCTCAAGGGTCTTGCTTAGTTTATGGGACCATAAGAATCTGCTCTGTTTGATTCCATAGATCCCTTTCATGAGTTGGCAAACCTATTGTTTGCCATTTTCACCATGCTTCTGGAAGCCTTCAGGTTGTTGCATATAGACTTTGTATTCCTTCTTGATTTCTCCATTGAGGTAGGCATTTCAGATATCAAGAGATTCAATGAACTCTCCAGTGAGTGCTGCTTGTGCCAGGATTGTACAAAGGGCTCCAAGTTGAGCAGTTGGTACAAAAACTTGATTGTAGTCAATTCCCAGATATTGGTTATTGCCTTAAGCAATGAGTCTAGCTTTGTAGTGGTTAATGGTCCCATCTGCTTGGTGTTTGATGAGGAATACCCATCTTGATCCAATTGCCTGCTGTCCTTCAGGTAGTTTGACTAGTTGTCAAGCTTCAGGAATGCTGAGGGGTCAGACGGGGAGCAGCCAAGTCCTGCAGGTGGAAATTAGTGGCTTTAGCTTCAACGTACTCGTGCATTGCACCCTACTTTCCATGTGTGTCACCAATTTGGGACAGAGGGGGTACTCGGAGAGTGCCAAAAGTGCCGGCCCAAGTAGAGGACTTTACAGAGGAAAGAGAAGGTAAGAGGCCTAAGCCTAGTCAATACCCATAATGAGGAAGTATGTGGTACATGCATGTCCTACTTATATAGTTTAAGAAGCAACATGTGGAATAAGGAATGTGTGATAATAAGGTATGCAGAGCATGTGGGGGTATTGTCCACAATGAGTAAAATTAGAATGAAGGAATGTGAATGGGGATAGGACAATGGAAAATAGAATAATAGGAATGTGGCCCAGGATAGGACAATAGGGAGTGCCCAACTATAAAACAATAAGGTTGTGGCCGAGGATAAAACAAGGACAGGATGTCCTGAGGTAAGAGGGGTCGAGGATTAAGGAGCAGATAGGGTGGGATTAATGGGTGGTGAGTAGGGCAGAGTGGATGAGGGATGGTGGATGTTGGATGTGCCAAGCCAAGACCGGCATACCAAGTGACTTACATGGAGTGTGGGCACTTGTCCATGGATGTAGTCCAGCTGTCCGGTCGGCACTGCTGAATTACCGGACACTCGGTACATGTACTTGACACTAGTTCCCAAGTACCGTTTGCCAGGAGTGCATCAATCTCAGTCTGATCAGCATCCATCCATTTATCATGGTCTGGTCCTGCCATTGCCTCTTTCCATTCACTGGGTGTGTCCTCTGGGCACATGGCAGCTCCAAAGGCTCACTGAGTGGAAAGATCGAATGTGATCTCAAAAGCATTAAGCAGGGGAATGAATTCATCCATTATTCCATAGACATAGTTTACTGATCCAATCATGTAAGTGGCAGAAAGTGCTTCCTCATCTTTATCAGAGTCACATATGATAATATTGTCAGACTTGGTGTCATCCAATCGGCTATTATTTTTTACACCCCCTTGATCCAGCATTTGTGGTGGATCACCCCCTGTAGGTGCACCTTCTCCTACTTGATCTTGTTTGACAATGTCATCTTGGAATTATTCGTCATTTCCTTCATTAATTTTTCCAAACCTGGGTTGTCTATGAGTGACCGGGTGTGTCATGTGCCGAGTTGATCTTATTAGCTCAGCATAGTTCATGACCCTTGACTTTCGGATTGGGGGAGGGCTTGCATTACCAGGGGTTCTGCTAAGGCATGATGTACTGGTTAAAGCTGGAGAGTAGGAAGAGGGAGCTGAGGTTGAGCCACTGGATTTTGAGGCACTAGAATTAGAGGATCCAGGTCAGGTACTGGTGGCGGTGGTGGCCCCTGGTCATCCCCTTCATTTGACCAGATGGCATGTAGAGGAACATTGTCAGTATTTGTGGTTATGCCAGGGAATGATAATTTGTCAAAGATGACATCCCTAGATACTGATACCTTATGTGTTATAGGGTTGTACCCCTTCCAGCCCTTGAATCCATCTTTGAGGTTTCATCTTCCTTTGCAGAATGAATTTCTGCACCTGGCCTAACTTGTTCCCCAACAATAGGCAAAAAGTCAATTACATGGTCTCCTACCTGAAAGGAACGGCTCTGGAATGTTTTGAGCCCTACCCGATGGATAACCCCAATACGGAACCCTGCTGGACCAGCAATTTGGAGCTTTTTATTGATGAATTACAGAACAACTTCGGCTCTTGGGACGAGAGAGCCAATGCTGAGATGGCCCTCCAAAAACTAGCTATGCAGGACAACCACAAAGCCACTAGGTTTTTTGTGGAATTTTACAGGCTTGCGGCTTTTGTCGAGTACAATGACAATGCTCTCCTCTGCAAGGCATACATGGCACTGCCAAAGCGCATTACAGATGGCCTCATCCATTTTGATAAACCTCGTACACTCAACAAACTTCAAAATCGCATTCAAAGGATCAACATGAGGTATTGGGAACGAAAGGCTGAACAGTCTGCAGAGGGTAGTAATGAGCCAAAGAAAGATATAAGATCGGACAAGCCTGGCAACAGATCCACCTCGGACAACCACCAGCAACATAACAGCAATGATAACAGCAGCAAGGACATGTCTAAGAACAAGGATGGGAAAATGCCCCAGCCAAACCCACCTAAGTATACTAAAACCCTCGGAAAGGATGGCAAACTTCTCCCAACCAAACGACAAAGATGCATGGACAACAACCTGTGTCTCCTTTGTGCCACCAGTAATCACAAAGTCGCCAAATGCCCCAAGGCAACCAAAGCCTGTGCGACTACCACTCCCAACTCTGTCTCACAGGCATCTGATGCCTCAGACGTCAATGCTGAGGACTCAGAAATGGCGACCGAAGACTAGTCTGCTCTCCGTTAGCCTCTGAGCACACCGAGAGTTGTGTTGACTTGGCAGATGCTAGTAGTGAGGTTTAGATCAATGCTCCTATGTCCTCATATTCTCCTTTAATTTTCCAACATCTGATTGGGTACCAAACATTTCTGGCAACCCACCTTGATACTTGATTGTATCAGCATCCGTTTATAGTTACCGTGTTATTTTATTTAGAATTCTTTGATCCAGTACTGCTCATTTGGTTATTACTGAATACATAGACATATCACTAGATCTTCTGTCTGGACAATCTCTGTCCCCCCATCCATCTGTCACATTACTAGATCCGTCGGTTGGCAATATTTGGTCACAACTCACTCACTTGCTATACAGGGTATTGGGCAGTATCATGTTCCGTCATGCCACTAATGCCTTTAGGTGCATCCCGATGGCCTCGGTCCAGTTGGCACTTTCCACTGTTCCAAAAGCCTCACCCAGGATCCTGTTCTGTTACTGGAAGCTCTGCCAATAGCCCTAATAAATGCAACTGCCTTGTCAAATACATCAGTACTGACTTTAACAAATACTGCAGGGATAAGGGGATCTCTTGCCAGCACACAACCAAAGCAACACCTCAGAAAAATGGGGTTGCCAAACATCTCAATTGAACCCTCGCTGAAGGCATAGTCAGCATACTAAACCAAGCCAAGCTCCCAGTGGGATTTTGGGGGCAAGCTGTCCTCTACCTCACCGACATCCTTAATGTCACACCATCATCAGCCCTATCCAACATGACACCCTATGAACTCTGGAAAGGACACAAGCCTGAACTCACCATGTATTAAACTTTTGGATGCCAAGCGTACATTCACATTCAGAAAAAGGAGCATGAATTGCTATGACCTCACTCTGGAAAATGAATATTCCTTGGTTACAAGGATTGAAAACAAAGGATGAAGCGACAGAGAAGGTGAAGGATTAAGGGAGAAGAACAAGTGCACAGTCCAGGAGAATACGACAGACTAACATGACAGTCCAAGCTATCTTAAGGGGCTCACACTTAAACAATGACAGATCTAATGTAAATGATTTGTGAACAGAGGGAGAAGGGAGAACACTGACAAGCTTACGGCGCAATATGGAGAACCAGGGCCTAGTGTTCGAATTTCTCGCCACCAGCTTGGAAGAGACGTCACCAGAAAAGTGTGAGACAGATCCCAGCCGAACACAGAGACAAAAAAGAAATGGAAGCAAGAAACAAAAATGAAGAAACACCTAGAAGGATGATGTTATCAATAGATCGAGCGAGGCATTGAACCTTCGACTAACTGGGGCATAAGCAAGGTGGACGATAAAGACAGGGTCGAGAGTACAAAAATCAAGGCAGACAGGCGATGGATGGGGGAGAAGAGAGATGGGGTGATGGTGGATGGGGAAAGAAGAAGGGCACGGGCGGTCAGGACTTTATAGAGAATTGGTAGGCGATGCGGCTGGTCCGGTACGAGATAGAATGGAAGCTTATGAATCAGCAATCAGCATTGGCGAAACCCGACGCTGCATGAGGCCTGCCGCGTGTACAAACCGAGCCCAGAGAGCGTGAGCACAGCAATGCTTCAAGATAGACATCCCTCGCAATGGTTGCCCTCTGGTGTGCTCAGCTGGACACCTCTCTGTGAGCACAGAACAATTTCTCTGGCTTATTCAATACATGAGAGGCGAGGCTTGCGCTGGCAGTTCATTTGATTTTGTGACATCTTGACGTGATACCACCTCCAGGTGGGGACTGTTGTGTCATCAGGTGACCCCGTGAAGCGCCCTAAGCAACTTCTGGTGTATTCCTGCGGATCCGCAACTCTGAGCTTATCATCGCTGAGCCACTCAGCTTTAGGCCAAACACAACATATATCAGTCAGTCCGGCTTCAGTTTTTTGGGCGCAGTCCAAGTGTCAAACAAACACAATACATCGTGACGCGAAAAGACTCCATTACCAGAAGGGAAGACCGAGTCCCCGGCTCCACTTTGAGTATCAAGGTGTTTCATGCACTTCTTTTGCATTGGTTACCTGAGAAGTGATGCAGTATACAGTACCTGACAAGCAAACTCAACCAAAAATTTCGACCCAATTTTCTGGCAAAATCTGCTCGTTGAAATCGATAGTAGACCATTAAATGAAGTATCTAACATCAAAATAAAGTCAATCTAACAAGCCATTTTTTTTTCTAAAATAATTTTTATTTTGGACATGTCAAAATTTTGGGCACACCCCAAAAAAAAACCAAAAAATATTGAAAAAATGTGCAATCAATAGCTATGATTGAGTAGTGTATAAAAGTGTGAAACTAAAAATTAAAAAATTAAAAACAATAAAAAAAAACTATATACCATATTCATAAACAAATAAATACAAATATGGAACAATCATTACCTGGCCTTGACATGCTGCATAATGCCTGCTGGCTGCCGTCCAAAACACAAAAGAAACATTACTGGACTGCGAAATCAGAATAAGGATCAGGTTACTGAAGCAGATGAACATATAGAGAGAGAGAGAGAGAGAGAGAGATCAATTAAAGTGCTCGAAGCGCTAGGCGCTTATGGTGCACTACTACTACGAGATACATGGCTATAGAATTGTCTGAGTATCAAAAAGGGGGGGAGCATATCAGAAGGACTGGGGTGTAAAAGTATTGGCCGGGGAGGCACTAGAGGGCC
>QLPI01017109.1:0-16167 GCA_003314275.1 Chroogomphus rutilus | reverse complement strand
TACTGAGGAGGTGAGCCTAATGTAATATTTATTGTAGTTTTAGCCCTGAATTTCTTCTATTTTCTTTGTAGTGATATATTTTAGGTATATTTAAATAAAAATGTCAGTGGTTGACTATCACTGAGGAGTGATATTTTAGATTGTCAATAAATTCTCTGAGCCACTGCTGTTATGGCCCATGCCGCCAAATAAACCCACATTAAACCCCACAACCACCCGTACCGTTTCCAGGACCTTTCTGACCACTCAAAGTCTGGATAACCGCTTTCCGATATTCCAATGCATCAATCCGAGGTTCCACATTTCCAAACCTCCAAAGATTCTGAAGTCAAGGTTCCGCTCCTTTGATAAACGACACGCAGGATCATCGCGTACCTCACTCCCTTGTTCTTCGTTTTATATTGCCCCTTGTACTCTCTTCCCCCCCTTGTCTTTACTCGGCAAAAGATAGTACAAGACTAGATACATGTATATAAGTCACCAGTCGACTGGACTATTTGCCAGTACAAATATCGACTTAATTCTGCGTCGTAGTTTCCGATTAAGTTCCAGTAAACTTTCCGACTTTCCGAAATTAGGGACAGACAATCGAGGAGGGCACAACACATAAGTTGAAGCCAAGTCCCTGCGACCTCGAACCACTCATACCGCCCTATACCGTGAACAGTTCCAAGACCCCCGGCACTTCCCATCTTTCTGTCCCCATTCCGATTCCCATCCCGAACCCACGACCTTTAGTCCCTCCATCCCCGGAGTACAAACCCCCCTTCGGAAACCATTCGGAACCCTCCGGAAACCCTTCCGGAAGCCTCTAGCTAAGCGCCGACATGTGGATTTAACAACTGCCAATAGTTGCTTATTTCCTTTCAAAACACTAAGTGGGTAGGGTATCCAAAGACCTTCATGCATTGTTGGTATGGTGGAATCAGTCGGGGGTGTGGGACGTGTAAGGCTTTGAGTGGAATCAGTCAGTTGTAGTCCAATTGTTTTTGTGCATGCAAAGCTGATCTCAGCCGACAACGTGTGAGTGTCAGAAGCAATTGTTGTCATTCATCATCATCATTTTGTCATCTTGTAGCTGTCCCTGGTGGTAGAGTATTGTCGGTGTGTGACATGGGAGCATGGTTGCTGTTTAAGAGATAATGGACCACTTTTGCTGTGTTTTGTTTTGTCCCTACATGCGCGGCATTGTGTTAGGTGTGCAGGCAGCAGCTGACCTCAGCAGCTTAGACTAATTTTGATGTATAAACGCTCACAAGTGCCACAGACAAACTTTTTAGTATTTATAGTATAAAGTTCAATTGTGGCACTTGTGGGTGTTTTTAGATAAGCTAATTGGTCAGCATTTATATAATCTGTTCCCACCCTCTCACATCATGTGACCAGAAATCCAACCACGGTCATATGACTGGTTTAAACATCCACATCTCCTTCCTTCCCCTACTACCCACCCTACCCAGTGCACTAGTGTTACCACATCGTGTGTCGTGGAGGAAAGATGTTAAATCCACATGTCGGTGCTTAGCTAGAGGCTTCCGGAAGGGTTTTCAGAGGTTCCGAATGATTTCCAAGGGGGGGTTCATACTCCGAAGGCAGAGAGACTAAAGGTTGCGGGCTCATGATTGGAATTGGAAAGGGGCAGAAAGACAGGGAGTACCAGGGGGTCTAGGACTATTCACAGTATAGGGTGGTTCGAGTGGTTCAAGGTCGCAGGGACTTGGCTTCAACTTATGTGTTGCACCCTCCTCGATCGTCTGTCCCTAATTTCGGAAAGTTGGAAGTTTACTGGAACTGAATCAGAAACTACGACACAGAATTAAGTTGATATTCGTACTGGCGAATAGTCCAGTTGACTGGTGACTTATTTACATGTATCTAGTCTTGTACTAACTTTTGCTGAGTGAAGACAAGGGGGGAAGAGAGTACAAGGGGCAATACAGAATGAAGAACAAGGGAGTGAGGTACGTGATGATCCTGCATGTCATTTATCAAAGGAGCAGAACCTTGGCTTTGGAATCTTTGGAGGTTCGGAAATGCAGAACCTCAGGTTAATACAATGGAATTCAGAAAGTGGTTGTTCAGGCTTGAGCGGTTGGAAAGGTCCTGGAAACGGTGCAGGTGGTTGTGGAGATTAATGTTGGTTTATTGGTGGCATGGGCCATAACAAAAGACCTTGGCCTGTGCTGGGCTGTTGTACACCCACCACATGCCGATATCCTTCCTCCCACCATGGCCATGCTCCTGACCGCACGCACAACCCAGTGCACACCTGTGCACTCTACCTCCCAACTCCCCTACGTGTGAGGCTGTCTGGATGTGTGGTGCACTGGTGTCACTGTGTCATGCATCGTGTCGGGTGTCCTACACTGCCTAGCAAGATCACTGTACTTGTTGGGGAATGGGGAATTCTCTAGTAGATATGAAGGGCCATCAGAGCAGGATCAGCATAAAGGATTCCAAACCTCTCTCACTCAGAAAATAACTCAACAAACCAGTCTTGAATTACTACCAAAAAAATATAATAATTTTGGCAGGCCATTTAAGAGTGAATTACTCAAGGTAATTAACTCTTAAATATTAAACCCTCAAGTCCAAGGAAAATCCTCAAAAAAATATCTTTTTCATCTGTTTCTATTTGGACCTACAAGGAACCATAACTGGGTGTCTATTACTTAATACACAGAAAATTGCGCCAAATTCCTGGGTCAAGTTCTCAAATCAACTTGTACAACAAATTCCTGGGCTTATATAATAGCCATTACATAAAGGTCAGCCCAGAAGCATGGCTCATATACCAATAATATTTTGTGACCTGACCAGTCACAAAACTACAAGCCATGGGAATATTTCTTTTCTTTTGTCATTAGTGACTACAAGGGTGATACAGTGACTTCCAGGGGATTCTAGGACCTTCCATCCCTTTCCATAAGCTTCTCACTAATTTCTAGAAGGTCTTGCCTTATTCAGGAGTTACATAATCAGCTTAGAATTAGTATATATAGAGGCTAGTTCTGTAGCATAAAAGTGAGCAATCTTATCTTTATCTATAATCTGCTGGATTATCTAGTGCTGGAGGCCTAATCCAGCCAACCACAGACTCTAAACTAGCTGCACCTGACCACTGCTTGACACTCTAATCCCTGAAGCGTGATGTTTCTGCAAAACACTTTGACCAAAATACCCTTCGCACTGCCAATCCTGGCCCACCCTTTTGGACTGGACATGAGCCATCTGTGATGTTCTGGCAACTTGCTGGCACACCACAGAAATGAATGGGGTCTCGTTTTCCCCTACACTCACAAAACCCAGTTGTCATATCTCCTCATATCACGTATTCTATCTGCTACAGTTCCTAGTAGATAACTATCCCTCACGCAGTACTATTGTTTTGTAGTTAGAGTGCACCATAAGCACTTGCGCTTCGAGCACTATAATTGAATCTCTCTCTCTCTCTCTCTCACCATGTAAAACAGGCACGACTTTTAATATATTAATTCATTTTAGGAATTGTAGATATAAATTGAATTTTGAAGAGAGTTTTATTACATTTGTTGAAAATTATTAGGACTAGTGAACGTGCGTGAGATACATAGTAAAATGTGAAGTGGGGGGCGAGCCCATTTCTACTTATGTGAACTAACTAGCCGGGCAGTCGTTTCATTACGCGAGGGCAGGAGGTGGGGGCACACGTAAGGCGACCCCCAATGCGAGAGATACAAAATTGGCAAACAACAAAGATGGATGATTAGGCAAGAGAGAAAACCGGCAAGAAATGCCTGTTCTCCTCTTGCCTATGGGCCGCCCCTTCCAAAAAAAAAAAAAAAAAGAAAAGAACAAAGAAAAGAAAAAACACCACAAAGAAGCAAGCTATTTGTTTCCCCACTGGTCCCCTGTCATGCAACCGTGCGTTCGATCCGTGTGTCAGTGCGCACGGGTCCATGCTATGCGGGTACACCGAACACAGCAGTTGAGGTGGTGGTATAGTCGTGCCGTCTCTAAATCACCCCGGAGAACGTAGAGACAATTCTCGATGACCACCGTCTCCGGCAGACACTGTACCATTATCAAATAAAAAGTCAGACATTTGCAATAGAGATTGAAAAAAGCACAAACACATACATCAAACGCTGTATAGACAAAACTGAGGATACACTGTTGTCATGCCAAGTAGCTGACACTGGGCCTGCGGTGTGTGGGCAGGCACCATCCTGTTGGTTTCAAGCATCGGGGGTTGATAGACGCAGGTTGCTAGAGAGTAGAAAATCTGGGATCTGCAAGTGATGGACAGAGGCAGCAAGGGGCCAGGAAGGAGGACTGGACCGCATGTTCCTTGGACTATATATGGAAACGATTGAAGATGAGTGAGATTTGTCGTTTACAAAGCAGTCAGAAAAAATACCCGTGAGAACCATGCGCGACAATGAAAATGCATCAGCGGGAGAGGGATAATGCGCTTCCGGCAAAGCGCGACTGATCACGTTGGACGGCAAGATCGACGGTCTCACTGCACTCGCGGCAGTAAAGGGGTTGAACTTGGCCTGTTATTCGAGTGGGCTTCGCTTATCAAGTGTGCAGAAGAATCGGATGGCGCCGGCGATGCCTTTTCTTGATCGTTTTCAAGAGGCACCGGTGAAGTTGTGGTCGTTGTGCAAACACCGTCTTCAGATGGCGCCAGTGAAGTCGTTACTGTCGATGCATGATCATCTTCAACATCTTTAAAGTCGTCACTGGCGTCGAGTTGAGTAGTACCATGTTGTGTTTCAAGGGACTGCAATATGAAAAAGTTAACTCAGGGCAATTGGCACAATCGCGGTTCATAGCGCAACTTACAGTGGTAGATGAGCCAATCACTTTTTCAACAGCAGTCAAGTGGCGAGTAACGTCCTAGTTGTGACATGATTGAAGAGTGGTCACAACATGAGATGTCAATGCCTGCAACAAGCATGACGCCAACACATTCGAGTCCTTGTCCACTACGATCGACGAGGTCGACGGAAGACGGTTTGTCGACGAGTCCGCGACAAAGAACTTCACCAAATCCATTCACCAACGTTGAAGAGTGGACCTAACGAGGGTCTACATTGGCAGTGTGAGTGGGGTGCCAGATGGAGCTCATGATAAAGCTATGAGTAGAGGTGATGGTGGTTAAGGGAAGAGCGTTGAAATGGTGGAGAGGAACTTGATTGTCAGCTTAAAAAGGCTGGTGATTGTCGTTGTTTGCTCCCTAGAGAAGCGAATTTTGATATCTGGAAGCCCTTTTTGATCGGGATTTGTTATAATTGGTTTGACGATATAGAAGCGCTGGGCACATGACAAGTGTTCAATACGAAGTCGCTTCAGCGGAATGTATTCGGACCATATTTCAGCCTTTATAGCGTCAGCCATGCATAGTAAGCTGTTGATATGTGCTCGCTCTTGAAAAATGCCAAAGTCTGCAGCAGCATGCTTTCCTTGACGTTGAGCAAGTGGGTGAGACAAGTGCTGATCAGCTCACAAATTTCCCACGATTCTCATGCCAAACCCTAAGAATAGAAGTAAGGTTCAACTGGTCTGACAGCGTTCGGATACCCCTTCCAGATACCTCTGTTATACACAGCATCATTGGTATTTGGATGTCAGCTAAATGTGGCTAAACCGACTTGCGGTTGCCTTTGACCGGAGAACTGGAATCGGAAGAGCATACAATGGATGAGCTCCATGTGCGTAGTTCCCTGTGTGTTTTACCAGTCAATCCCCCACATGTCATGCTCTACATTGTTGCAAGATAGGCTTGTGGGAATTTTAGCATTCGGACACGTAACAGAACATGATCATTTGGTTCTATGGGTGTGCTTCGGACCCTATCTCACCAACTCTTACCTTTGCTATGGTTGGGTGGACCGGAATCAGGCCTGTGTTCGCCCTTTTGGGTCAGGGCTGGCATGGTGATTGTGTTTTGGTCAAGAGGGAGGGGGAAAAATCGATTAAGATTCGGCCAGAGACATCTGTTACTGCGCGCACAACGGCTTGTCTCCGGTAATGAAGGAGATACATCTTATTGTCATACGGTGCTGATCAGTGTATATCGATCCGTATTCTCGAGCGACCTCCATTATGCGTATCCTAAGTTAATTTTGCATAGCCGATAAATCTTCACGGATGCTTGTTTCTGCTGAATCGCCAATTAAGAGACCATTGGAGCTAATTGGACATTTGACTTTGCTTGGGTCATCCAGAATCGTGCTTCTCTTCTTCATGATGGGAACTCAAATGCCAAAATACGTCACGTTGTCCTACTGTTTATGATAAGTCCAGGCATAACTCAGAGGTAGCAGATGACGACCTACTTTCTGCATTTTCCACACTTTCCGCACATCCAACATCAGTCACGAACCTGATTCGCATAACGACAACACTGATTAGTATTCTTCATGTCGGTTATTTTCTCTGCCCTGATGTCCGATCTGTGTGACTTTGAACGAGAATGTTTGGTGGCGTTTTCATCTGATGAGAGAGATTCTCCTGATGTAATGGGACATCTATATTGTCAAGTTACAATGACACAGATTCAAGGGACGATTCTCACCGTAGTCCAGCTACACGTCGGGATCGGCCCCGATGCGCAGCCGTACTGCATACTGAGGGTGGAAGTTGTTGAAATATTTCGCTGAGGTGTTGAGGCCGACATCGGTTAAACGTCGGAAGTAGTTAGACGCCGTAGGAAATTTTTCTTGTCGTGACGTGACGTGTTGTAGAACACACTTTTGCGCCTCTATTTCCAACAGCAGTCTACCCTGGGGAAGTAGTAGTCTTGAGTTGCCTTTGACTGGGTCAACTAGGTTCCTGCCTATCTCTGGCTTGTCTCCTCTTACTGAGGTATTGAAGCAGGTGCGTCTTATTGTCATACTGTACTGATTAGTGCGTATCGATTCGGATTCTAGAGCGACTTACGTTATACGTATCCTGGGTCAATTTTGCATAACTGATAATTCTTCATGGCTGTTTGTTTCTGCTGATTTGCCAATTGAGGCCAATTGAGAGGTCCTTGGAGCTGCTTTGGCTTTTGGCTTTGCTTGGGTCATCCAGAATCCTGCTTCTGTTCTTCATGGTGGGAACTCAAACGGCAAGCACGTCAAGCTGTCCTACTATGTATAATAAGTCCAGATAACACAAAAGTACCAAAAGATGACCTACACTCTGCGCTTTCTGCAGTCCCAATACCAGTCGCGCAGACTGATATACATAACGACACACTGGTGAGTATTCTTTGCCGGTTGTTGTCTGCTTCTGATGTCAGATCTATATGACTTTGTTTGGTGGCATTTACATCCGATGCGAGAGATTCTCTGTAATGGGGCATTCATATTGTCAAGTTACAATGACACAAGGCGTTCGGGGGAAGATTCTCACCGTGCAAATGGGTAGTCCAGCTATGCGTCGGGATCGGTCCCGATACGCAACCGTACTGCATACCGAGGGTGGAAGTCTTCCCTGGTGAAGTAGCAATCGTTGGGAGGATATGCAAAGTAGACCGATAAAGGGATCCATCTTTCCAACCAACCATCTCGCTCAGCTGCAAATTTATAATGAATGAGAAACAATTATTAGGATCTTGCCAATGAGCTCCCTATTGCTTAAGTGGCAATTCTTTCAACCATTGACTCAGAAGGTGAGATTCACCCTGTTGCTTGTCACTCATGCACATTTACAGCTCCCAAACTCAACTATGATGGTTAAGATAAGGAGTTGTTAGCCATTTTTGAAGTGTTTAAACACTGGTGGCACTGTTTGGAAGGCTCTGCTGACCTGATTGATGCTGTCACTGACTATAAAAACCTCAAATATCTCTCTACTACTAACATTTTGACCCATAGACAGGCATGATGGTCCTAATACCTATCTCAATTCAACTCTACAATTTGTTTTCATCCTGGCAAGCTCATCATGAAGCCTGATGCATTAACTAGCCAATGGGATGTCTACCTTAAAGAGGGAGGTAGTAACTATGGCACTATCAATCCACAAAATCTTCGATCAATATGTACAACTTTACAACTAGTAGAATCCCTTGAGCAACCCAACTCCTCATTCTGACCCTACAATCTAGCATAATTATAGATTCAGAAACCCTCCACTCTGACATTCTCTCAGCTCTCCCCTCAGACCCTATGGCTGTTAGGATTCGGTAACGCTGAAATATCAGTTAAGTCCTGCAAACTGTTTTGGAGTGGCTAGGCTTCAACGTGCTCGTGCGTTGCACCCTGCTGTTCCGTGCGCGCCACTAATTTGGACAGTAAGAAGTCTTGTGAGGGTGCCAAGAGTGTCGGCTTGAATGAAGGACTTTAGATGAGGAAGACGGGCAAAGGGGTGTGAACCGATTTGATATTCTGAGTGAGGAACTATCTACATATATCCCGCTACTTATATAGGTTAAGAAGCAAGATGTGGAAAAGGGTGGCATAAGGAATGGAAAACAATAAGATATGAAAAACCACATGGAGGCATTGTCTACAGTGATCAGAAATAGAATAAGGAATGTAAGTAGGATTAGAAAAATAGAGTATGGCTGAGAATAAGATAATGAAGTGGTGGGCGAGAATAGAACAATAGAGGATGACCGAAGATAAAACAATAGGCAGTGGCCAGGATAATGAGTGGCCGTCATGTTGTTCAGGGGGAACAGGTGAAGGGATGGAAGGATAGTGAAAGACGAGACGGATAGGATAGAAGAAGAAGCCTAGACAGTGTACCGGATGTACCGAGCTGAGCCCATGTGATAGTGAGAATAATATGGGTGGAGGACGGGTGGTCGGTCGGTATTACCGAGTGTACCGGAGCTCGGTATCAAGGTCTTGACAATGGCAATACAACATCTTGGCCTCACTGTGATGCTGAATCTGAGATGGATGCAATCCTCAGATGGTTTTCTACAACTATACAACCAAATCTATGTACCTGATGCCAACAACGTATTAGGAACTGTTGCGCCTGTTGGGGAATGAGGAATTCTCTACTAGACTTGAAGGGCTACTAAACCAGGATCAGTATATAGGATTCCAAACCTCTCTTACTCAGAAAACTATTCAACAAACCAGTCTTGAATTGACTACCAAAAAAATATAATAACTTTTGACAGGCCATTTAAGAGTAAATTACTCAGGGTAATTGACTCTTAAATAACAAAACCCTCAAGTCTAAGGAAAATCCTCAAAAACATATCTTTTTGTCTATTTCTCTTTGGATCCACAAGGAACTATAATTGGGTTTCAATTACTTAATACATGGAAAATGACACCAAATTCCTAGGTCAAGTTCTCAGACCAACTTGTACAACAAATTCCTGGGCTTATATAATAGGTATTAGATGAAGGTCAGCCCAGAAGCATGGCTTAATTACTAATAATACGAGCCACCCCCCACCCTCCAGGTGAAAGCAGCCAGCCAGCCTGGCAGAGCCCAGCCAAAGCCCAGCCAAAGCCCCAGCAAAGCCTAGCTGAGGCCCAGCCAAAGCCCCAGCAGAGCCTAGCTGAGACAGCCGAGACTCGAGGCCTAGCCAAGACCCAAGCAGAGCCTAGCCAAAACTACAATTTTCCAATCCTATGTTGAACACATCTCTATCTATTAATATCTATGAATTGTCCTAATAACACTTCTCTATATACAATATTACATGTCTTCCTTCCCTCTAGTAACAAAACATGTACTCTTTCCCAATTTCTACCCCTTGATACCCCCACATAAAATTGTCCATATGAAAACACAGGGTACCGTAAGTCTATTCCTACTGTTCCTAGAGATTGTCCTTGTGACTTGTTTATTGTCATAAAAAAGGCAAGCCTCAAAGGAAATAGTCACCTGTGTAATTCAAATGGCAATTGTCCTTCACATGTTGAAACTGTGATTCTGGGAATAAATGTGGTCTATCCTGCCGTTGGCCCTGAAATGATCCTCACAAACAGTACCCTGTTAGTCATTCGAACCAAACAAAGTCTTGTCCCATTGCAAAGTTCCTGACCTACATCTAGATTCCAAAGTAGCATCAAAGGCACTCCAAGCTTGACTTTAAGTTGAGAGGGAAGAAGACCATCCATGTTAATCGTGTTAAGAACTAAGGCCATGCAGGCACACATCACACTCAATAGGCTTGATCAGCACCTCAAATACCCCTGTACAAATATGTGGGACCCTACCACTGTTGTTAAGTAAGGATGCTAGTAGATATGCTAGTGAGCAATATGCAACTAATTGATCACCTATGCCTGCTCTAATGAATGCTCATCCACTCCCGTAGGCTCTTCTGGGATCGATATGAAGATCGTGCAGCAGTGGTATTGCGGTGAGGACGACACGAGGAAACACGAGGTGTGTATGTTTGCTCGCATCGTCCTGAACGATGCACATGTGATTTGAGGGTATCAGCTTTGCAGAAGACTGAAAGGAAGTATTCGTTTTGGATGGTCCCGGGTGGTGGTGGCAAAGCGTCATGTTTAATGCAGCAAGTCGAGATAGTGTACTCCGATATGTCGCTTAATGGTCGTGCGACCGGCGATGGTTGACACGGCTACTATGAAAGGAAACCTCTACTTTGCTCAAGTACATCTAGCTCCAAGCATCATCGTCGTTCAAGGTCAAAAGACGGGAGCTAATTGATCATATTGACAAACTCGTTATAGTGGCTAGCGTCCCACTCGGCTGTTGGATGAACTCAACACAATTACAACTAGCAGGTTCTTATTTGGTATGGTCCAGTTCTATACACTGCCAGCTCCATCCCCTGAACATGAATGTTGAATTCTGTTCAAGCACAGCTGTCTTCCTAGCTCAAAATATCGTTCCTTTATCCTCTTTACTGCTATTGGAACATGATGCATGATGGGCCTCTGTTGGAGCAAGCATGCTTCTGCCGACCACCTTTTGAAAGGGGAGTCCTAGTCTTCTCAAGGCTCAGTGACACTTGGTGTCAGGCTATGGTGTTACGCCCTCCCTGGAATGCCATCTGTTTACGTCAGAACCCATGTTCTATTGTACTGGTGCAACACGTTCTGCCATCATCCTAGATGCTTCTACCGAGCAATTTTCAAAAGAAGAATAACAGTCTTCTCAAAGCTCAGTTACACAAATTGTCTCAGGCTATGGAGTTACGCCATCTGTGGAATTGCCATCCGTTTATATTAGAACCTATGTTCTATTATACTACTGCAGCTCGTTCCGCCGTCCAGCTACTTACAATATGCCCGAGAGATTGTTGTATGGTGAATGTCTTCTAGTATTTGCAGCCACCCCGGCAAACAAGAGACCATTGTATTTTCATTCACAGATATTATTTCCTTCCTGTCGCTATCAACGTTCAAGTCTACACAGAATATATGTTGAATAGACAAGGCTGCATTTCAAGACTTATGCACATTCCTTAACGACGCGATTAAGCTCTCTGAGCCTGGAATCTCTGGAGAAGTCTTCTAGCTCCTCTAATTTCACTTCAAGCTAGAACCTCTTTCCGCAACCTTTCCTCATCCTTCTATCTGCTTGAGCTTTCGACAAGCGCTCTCTGTTGAATTTTTCTAGCTTCTTATCGTTTTGCGGAGGAGGAATAGCTAAGCTTAAACAGCACAGAAGATGTCTGTTTGTCAAATAGCATGACCAGAAGAGTGTCAATTAGGCTGAGATGTTGAAAGAATAATGAAGTCACTCATACCTGAGAGCAGAGAGGTAGTGTAGAAATTTTAAGGGAGAATAATGTGGTAATGGACTGGGTTGTTAAATCTGCATGTCGGCGCTTAGCTAGAGGCTTCCGGAAGGGTTTCCGGAGGGTTCTGAACGGTTTCTGAAGGGAGGGTTCGTACTCCGGAGATGGAGAGGCTAAGGGTCAGACTCGGAATCGGAATTGGAATGGGGATGGGAGTCGGGAAGCACCGGGGGTCTTAAGACTGTTCGCGGTATAGGGTGATACAAGTGGTTCGAGGTCGCAGGGACTTGGCTTCAACTTATCTGTTGCGCCCTCCTCGATCATCTGTCCCTAATTTTGGAGAGTCGGAAAGTTTACTGGAACTTAATCGGAAACTACGACGCAGAATTAAGTCGATATTTGTACTGGCGAATAGTCCAGTCGACTGGTGACTTATATACATGTATCTAGTCTTGTACTATCTTTTACCGAGTAAAGACAAGGGGGGAAGGGAGTACAAGGGGCAATATAAAACGAAGAACAAAGGAGTGAGGTACGCGATGATCCTGCGCGTCGTCTATCAAAGGAGCAGAACCTTGACTTTGGAATCTTCGGAGGTTCGGAAACATGGAACCTCAGAATGGTGCATCGGGAATCCGGAAATCGGTTATTCAGACTTTGAGCGATCGGAAAGGTCCCAGAAACGGCATGGGTGGTTGTGGGGTTTAATGTGGGTTTGTTTGGCAGCATGGGCCATAACAGTATCCCTCCACTAGGACTGAGCCCTCGAGGTCCTAAGCTTAATCTTGCCATTAATTGAGCGGAGAAGAGCATGGGACTGTTTTTTTAGGCATATTGGGATGTAATGGGTGTTTTTCCCAAAGCGCCCGTCCGATGCATATATAAGGAGGCTTTTCTCCTTTCCTGAGTTCCTTTCTGCCCCTAGCCATGTCCGGATTTGAACAGGACATCGAATCGGAGGTTTCGGCGCAAGTACGTGCCTTCAAGGCCAAGTATGCGAAGGAGATTCGCTCGATGAGGGCGGAGGGGGTGCGGAAGTTGGAAGCTGCTCGGGATGTTGGAAAAGATCTGAGAGGTGAAGTCCAAAGGTCGGGGGAGAAACCAAAGGGGGTGGATAGGAGGGGGAGGGGGGAGGGGAAGAAACGAGCCTTAGAGCATGATGCTTGGGCTCTAGAGTCCGCTCTTTTGGCCAGTCAGGTAGACGAGGATCCGGAGGATCTGCCCTACTGGGGGGGTTTTGCTGGGCCATCGGGATCTGAAGACGGAGGTGCTCCGTGTCAGGACACCAAGTCCGAGGAGTCTTCGGACGGTGGTGATCCCTCGGATGCCGAATCCTCCTACTTGTCCCCTAGGGGCGATCCAGGGGGTGAGGAGGACATTTATTTCACGCCCTCAGTCGGGGTGAGCACCGTTGCTCGGGACGCGGAGAGGATGTGTCGGAGACGTCTTGAGAGGGACGCTCGAATTTCGGGGGTGCAAAAGTCCTTCGAAAATCAGATTGCCCGGGATACGTGGGCGGCCAGGAAGGAGGTGGGTCTCAGACCCTTCGAATCCACTCGGCGGTCATTGATTGAACATCGGCCTGACCTTTACCAGATTGCCGGTCCGGGGGTTCCTCCTATGCTGGGGTCGGAACCTTGTGATAGGTGTCACAAGCGTGAGGACCTATGTACGTGGACTATGTCGGTCAAAACTTGCATTCCTTGTCGGAAGAGCCAGGTGAAGTGTGTGGTCGGTGGTGTACCGGTCATTACGGGGTCAACCACGAGAAAAAGGAGGTGGGAGGAGACGGAGGTCCTGGAGGTGTCCTCTTCGAAAAAGATGAAGGTCGAGGTACTGGTCCCTCCTCTTCCGAAAACCAGGGGTGACGCGAATGGCAACCTCCTGAGGGAAATCAGGGATGGTGTTTTTGCCCTTATCGTCGCCCTGAACAGGATAGCAGATGCTTCCGAGGTGGCGAACGCCCTCAAGACCGATGGTTGGAATCGTTCGACAGGTGTGGGAGGACACGGTGTACCCTCCTGGGCTCGTCGGGTGGTGGCAGGTCGGTTGATTCCGACATGTGGTGTGGGAAGGGCTGCTTTTAAGAGGAAAAGGACTTCTGGGGGAGCGGGCTCAGCACATAGTGCAGGGGATGTGACGCCCAGAGCAGGGCGTTCTACCGAGCAAGCGGCCCCAGTGTGTGATGCGGGGGACTCGGCACTTGTGACGGAACAACCTACTGAAGATGTGGTTTCAGGGGCTGTGGCACTGGCAGCAGAGTTGCTTCCTGAAGCGGTGGCTCTGCAGGTTGTGGCATTGGCGGCGGGGCTGGTTTCAGACGTAGTAGTCCCAGGGTTGGAGTTGAGCGGTGGGAGGGAGCAAGGGATTGATCACTTTCGTGAACTGGATCCTTTTGATCCCGACGAGGCACATGCCATTTTTTATAGCAATTACTGATGATGTAGGGTCATGGTGGCCGTGGAGATCGTAGTGTTCATTCTACCAGGTGGTCGCTTTGGACGGAGGTAGTGTCGTCAGGATTGGGGGAGTGTCCTGCAACCCGAGTCTCAGTTGAAATTGTTAATTAGTTTAGCTCGTATTAATATTCTAACAAGAAAGGTCTAGTTCTAGAGAATCTACATGGTACCGTTAGTCTAAGGGACGGTATGGGATTCCGCGGTTATCAGGATTCTTCCTGAGCGGAGTTTTTCGGAGGGTCAGATTTGAGCGCTGAGTGAAGACTGCTGGCTCCATATTGCCAAGAATCAGTTAGGATAATCTAAACGAGTAGTACTCAATACCCTGTGAATCAACGGATCGTAGTGGGTGAGCGTATGGTCCTTGCAACTAAAATTCTGACGGGATTTGGGGGGTTGGATTTGGAGGGTCGGAGTTCGGAGGGTCGGAGTATTTCCACAGAGGGGTCGAAATCTTTTGACAATTGGTCACGGGGGGTCATATTCCTGAAAAGGTTGGATGCGTTGTTTTGTTTTACGTCTGTAGGCATAGTTGGTGTTCAATGTGAACAACTGGTGCCAGAGTCGGGGGCCTAACTTCTTATTCCTCGGTTTCCAAAGCGTCCGACGTCTCAGACTCTTCTTTAACCTCTTCCATCATGGAGGCTGTGCGCCCTTTGGTGACTGTGGTGGTGGATCTTGGGCATTCCTTGGCTGAGTGGCCCAATCTGCCGCAGAAGAGGCAGAGGTTTTGTTCGAAGCAGCGTTGCCATTCTTGCGGTGTAAGTTTTCCGTCTTTTCCGATTTTGGACGAAAGATCCATGGTAGTCCTGCTTCCACTGGACGGGGTCACGGATTGGCCTACATTGGCCGTCTTATTTCCCGTGTTAGGGGCCGAATACATGGTCACGGGGGTCCTCCCTCTGTCATAGGGGTGGTTGAAGTTCTGGGTGGAGGGGAGCTCTCTGGCGATTTCCGATCGTCGCTCCCAGTAGCGGGTGTCGATGGATTGGGACAGGAGACGCAGTTGGAGCAGGGAATGGGGCTTTCCTACTCTAGAGATCTCGTCCTTGATTCTGTGTCAAGCGTCGGGTACTGATGGACTTCGGTACTGCCGAGGGGTGTTGGCGAAAGGGTCGGGCGGACTATGGCCAAGTCCTGCAGGCCAAGAGTAGTGGCGTTGGCTTCAACGTACTCGTGCGTTGCGCCCTACTTGCCATGCATGCCACTGTATTTGCCACAGACAGGTACTCGAGAGGATGCTAAGGATGCCGGCTCGAGTCGAGGACTTAACAGAAGAGAAGAAGGTAGAAGGGCTTAAGCCTAGTCGATACCCAGAATGAAGAAGTATGTACATCCATGTCCTACTTATATAGGTTAAGAAGTGACATGTGGAATAAGGAATGTGGGACAACAAGGTATGCAGAGCATGTGGTTATTGTCCACAACGAGTAAAATTAGAATAAGAAATGTAAGGTGGGAATAAGACAATAAAGGACAGAATAATAGGACGTGCCCTAGTACAATAGGAAATGCCCGATTATAAAACAAGGCTATAACCGAGGATAACACAAGGGCAGAAAGTCCCGAGGTGAGGCGGACCGAGGAGTGAGGAGTAGGCGTGGGAATGAGGGGTGTGACCGATATGTGCGTCTGGCCGAGAACAACTCATTGAATGGTTCGTACTTGGTTACTAATGGAGTATTTTAGTCGGTACCGCCGAGTTATCGGATCCTCGGTACGTGTACTTGACATTCTGCCGGGGAGTCCATTGTAGAACTGGCGACAAAGTGCAGCGTCGCCCCAGTGGACGCGGGTGGCTAGTCGATTGAATTCGACTACATATTTCGTGATACGCTGATTGTCGCGCATGTGGAGGGTCTCGAGGTCTGCTTCAGCCTCTCCTTCTGGGTCGTGGGGGCCGAAGTTGGTTTTGAGTTCATTCACGAACTCCTCATAGTCATGGAGCCAGTCTGGCTCATTGGGGGCAGAGAGGGCTGGTTCGAACCAGTCCAGGGCGGTACCGGTCAGGTACGACAGTACGTAGGTCACCTTGGCGCTCTC
>QLPI01017101.1:0-23402 GCA_003314275.1 Chroogomphus rutilus | reverse complement strand
TCGACCAGGTCATCATCGCTCATTTTGTAACCCTCTTCCTTGTCATTCATTCGTGCACTGAAGTTGAAAGCTTAAGGCGAAACATCGGGGTAGAGTAAGATACGGAGCTACCGGACCAAGAGACTCATTATATCTCTCTTGCTCTCAGCGTCTTTGATGTCAGCTTCTTTAAGTTTCTCGTTTATGATCTGTCGTGAAACGGCCCTGATGCGATGCATGGCTGAAAGAAGTGTCTTTGTGGGAGCTTCATCGGGATGAAAGAAAGTAAGGAAAGATAGATGAGGACCGCAATATGGGACATGCTCACACAATAATGATCCTCTAAAAATCCATCGACGATTACGGTATGCAAATTCAGTCCGCAAAAACCGTGCAAAGCCTGGGATGGACAACAACCCCAGGAAGAGCGCCATGTTGGGGCCTGAGGAAGTTTGAGCATGCTCGGTCCGACGTATCATACAAAACAAAGGTTCATATTCAATCAGCATCACTGACCACTCTGGAGGTTAATCAGTTCTTGATAAGCGAGTGTGAGCTCGTTCTGGGGATCATGCACAGAATCTGCATGATATCCAAACGCAGTTTCGCAAATGATGTCTAAGGTGACTTTGGATACTTTAAGAGAAATGTAAGAGATGAAGTATAATGTAAAAGGATATTTAGTGTGCTCACACCAGTCGTACATTTTTACTTCTGATCCCTCATTTGCACTGGTTTGGGAATGAATCTGATCATGAAGAATCTTAATGAGACTAAAGAGAGAGAAAAATTAGTTGAAAAAGTGGCGATCTGGTGGTTCACAATGAAAGACGCACCCTTCTAGTGGAGGGTAATACATGTCCGTCTCTTTCGATCACAATATGAATAATAGCAGCAGGGTAAATCACATGGATCTACTCACGTGCCATCAGATTAGGAGTAGAGAACGCAGGGCTCATCGCGCGTCGCATCTGCTTGTGTTCGAGGCCGGTGACCGTCAACAGACCATATCCGGCAGATATCCCGAGAGCATTGCGAAGAGTGTCCGGCTATTGAAATAAGGGAAAAAAAAAGACGCATGTTCACAAATGTGGTCCAAGATGAGATAATAAATCAAATTTCACTCGAGGGTAGTTCATCCACTCTGTCACTAGGATACGTTGAAGAGCACTCGGGTTGAGAAACATCACTCTTTCAACGCCTAATGGGCCAATAGCACGAACGATAGGCCCGTACTTCTCCGCCCATTCTCGCTGGAGAATGCCTATACCAAAGTCATATGTTTTAGAGACGCGCAGTATAGGCCAAGTAAAAGAGATTGCGCATACCTGCTTCGGTCGTAACGATATTTTTGAACTGGCCATATATAGGATGACCAAAGGAAGGCCCTGGAGTATGTCGAAGAGGCGAGAAGAGGAGAGGCCATAAGAATAATCTGTGAACAAGAGCGTAGATCGATATGACTAATTTCCAATGTAAGTTTGGTTTGGGGTGTTAGGAATATTCTCGCCTCCAAGTGCGATGCATAAATATGTGGGACTTATAAACTCGGGGAAGAAACGCGCCATTGTGGCTTGAGGCTGCCACTGGTTGAATGATTCACGTGAACAGTACTAGTCGACACTATGGCTTGAGGGAAGTAAAAGGCTGGTCCTAGTTGATCGATTCACGTGAACAGTAGAAGTATTCACGGCTGCTGTAGCAGACACAATGAGACATGAATGACTCAGCACACCTATTTATGCGGCATCCATTTATAACACAGCAGCTCCTTATCAGATTCATGCGTGTACTCTCAGGCGACTCAGCCTATAGAATCATACGTGTATCTCAATTCCGGTGTCACTCGGGCGTCGTGTCGCCCCGCCGCACTTGAAGATGATGCAGAGCACGATCAAGTCTCACGGTCGTAAAACAAATTTGTTACTAGAGAAAAGCGGTCCCTTGGAGATAAAAACCTCAAGGAATTTGATAAACGTGTAAACTATATCGAATTTTCGTCGCAAGTTTCCTCCTTATCAGAATCATACGTGTACTTCAACTCCGAGGCATATCCGGACCATCGGTGTGAGGGGTGCGTCGTGTCGCACCGCTGCACTTGAAGATGATGCAGATGATGGAGCACGATCAAGTCTCACAGCCGTAATTTGTTACTAGCAAACTATTAAGAACCAAGGGACAAGCAGTCTCTAGGAGATAAACACAGTCAGTCTTCTCATTTGAAACTCGAGGAATTTGATAAACATGTAATGCGGCCCAATAACTTTATCGAATGTTGGTCTATATCGTGCTCCAAGCAGCTCCAATTTACTCAGTTCTATATTGTTGTTATAGGCGGGAACCTTCCGTTTCAAATTAGTAGCTGAACTACATAATGATTGTTGTATCAATCACTGGTGGACCAAAAAAAAAAACAACAGGACTGCATCGAATAGCCTGTGATTAGCGACGAGGACGCTGTTCAATCCGTACAATGCATATATATATATATTCAACTTCAATTTGCAATACGTAGAATTTCGGATATCATCCGCAACACGATCCCTTGATACTCATGATGTTCGGCGTCAGCAGCTTACACTCCTCTCGACATTGTTTCTTTGGATTACCGATAGGTTTGCACACTCCCACTGCAGGGCTTTTCCCTGTTTCCCCTCCCCTTTTATGACTTGGATGGAGCTACAGTTTATGAAGATGCGTCTGGTGCTTCATATTAGGATACATTAGGAAGTATTGATTATTGGCGGGTAATCCATGTCCGTCTTTTCGGATCGTGAGATGAGTCGTCCTTGTAGGAACACTGGTCTAGTTACGGCGATCAATTGAGCATGAGAACGCTGTGCTGAGGGCGTGGTACATCTGTTTGTGCTCAAGTCCAGTTGTTTGTTGTCAATAGATCACATCTGGTTAATACCGAGGGTGTGGAGAACCTGATGCGGCTATTGGAAATTGAAAAGTTCAAGCTCGGATTTCAGCTTCCATGTCGATAAATCATACTTCAGCCGAGGGTATTTCATACACTCTAGCACAAATATGCGTTCGGGGAATTCGGATAGAGGAAAATCACTCACTCTTGGTCTAATGAAACGAACGGGGTAGGGCTATAGGTTGCCGCCGATTGGGTTGTAGCGTGGCAGTATTGGAATTCCAGTGATAGGACAGCCCGTGTGTGTTGCTGTTGGATTATACGCAATGACTTTAGCTATGACGGTATTTTTTGGCAGATGACCAACAGCTGCCCTGGTGGATTGGTGGATGGCGAAAAGGTGAGAAGAGGAGAGGTCATCCGAATAACCGGTAAAGAAGAGCATAGATCGAGATTATAGTTCCTGGGGGGATAATTGATAGTTAAAAAATGCTTATTTATAGCAGAGAGCGATGTAGAAGGAGACGGGCCTTGTGAACTCAAAGAGAGGGTACATCATGGCACTGGATGCAAGTATACAACATGGAAGCACCTCTTACCCACAAGCCAACGACAGAATTCTTAGCTGCTATGGCGGACATGAACCATGCTGCAAAAATGCAGAATATTCATCAAGGTATGGGGTTCGTATATCCTCCTATGCCATAGCCCGTATTCAACTGGGTGAGACATTGATAGACCTAGATATGCCCCTAGAGCAGTGTACTCTGCATAGAAACATGGGAAGGAAGAACATTGGAGCTGGGATGTCCCATCCGGCTGCCTTTCGTTGCAGAGGTATTGCCTTCGGTAACTCGCAGGCTGAGAGTAACCGATGACCATGTAGTGAAGAAGGAGTATACACTCGAGACAACACTGCGTCGGACAATGCCAATAGTACAATATAACCTTCCCTTCATTGTTATTGTTTTCACCATGTATATAACCTACCTAGATTCTGTAGGGCTTCAGTATTCGCCGCTGTAGCGTACATCGTCTTAGTTTTTCACAATAGACCACGCATTAAGTTTCATCATTGGTCAGAATGAAAAAGGTAGAACAATCCAACTGTGAGTAGTATTGTGAGGCCACACAATACAAGATCAAATGAAATTCTCACTATCATTTTTTTTTACAAAACGCCACCTACACCAAATCTGAAAATTTGTCGCTGTGTTATGTAACGTTAGAGACTGAGGCTGCAGCTTTCAAGAGAGGGTGATATTTCCGCACCTCAAAGCTCTGCCTTCAGAGCATCGCGAAAAAAAATTCATCCGGGGTTATGAAAAACAAAGTTCTGTTCTTGAGAAGTATGGTCACTTGTATAACCTTGACACATTTTGTGCATCATCTTATTCAACCATGGATAGAGTCTGCTGGAATGAGGGTGTGCAACAGGTCTCAGCTTGTATAAATTTATCACATATTTACCTAGACAACCAACTGTCTATTGAATCGAATAACCAATCAGAAACTTTACTCACTTCTAGAAGCTGAGACGCAAGCGCGCGTCGGCGCCTGTGTCCTCCCTATGTTGGTGGCGGAGGACCCGCCGTTGAAAAGTGGTGTTTTGTTGAAAGTTTCGGTGGCTCTTATCCATGAAACAGGGGGGAAACAAAATTTTGATGGAGGTAATTTGGAGAGGTAGAGGCTCGTTGCACGCACATGGGGACGTAGCAAACAAATGGACACGGCAACCAATGACAGGCAAATGCCGGTCGAAGCATTCCGACTTCTCTGAAACCTCGCCCCAAAAATAGATATGCGATATTGGGTGTTGTTACATTGTTTTACAGGTTTCCGTTCCTCATTATGGTCAAGTGGTGAGAGAATGAGGTTATGGTATCAGATCTCAACTTCACCACCAGAGTCCTGATATATGACTACTTAGATACATGCCATTGCTGTATAAATGATCAAATGATGTTCTAATGAAGTTCTCAGAGTCGCAATGTGACTTGTGTTCGTTTACATGAGATTGAGAAACCCGAAGGTGAGATATACTGGATTTGCGTAGATTCTATTTTGGCGAGAGGTGTTGGAATCAGACATTTCCGACATTACCGATGACGCGTCGTTCACTTAGGATCCATTTGTTCTTTTTTATCATTGTTTTATTTTTCTCGTTCTTCTTATTTACCGTTGTCTCCATTGCTGCGCATTTCCTATTATAATATTCCACAGTCTCGTAGTATAAAGAGCAGTAGATAATTTATCTCTCCTCAGTCGCATTACCAACGACTGAGGTGAGACATTTAGTTTTCTAACCTAGATACGCTGTACTAAATGCGTCTGTAGACTTTATTTAGGTATTAATGAATTCGAGTCGCATTACCAACGACTGAGACTTTATTTAGATTTTAAGAAGAGGTACATCAGGAATCGAGTCAATATCACATTCTGATAATGCGTAGACAGATAAATATACACGTTAGATTCATATTTCTCAGTTGTATGGAGTACCTGGAACCTGGATGGAACTAGACGGCGCAAGGAGTCGTTTTTTTTTTTGGCCGGTAGATTTGATCAGAGACTAAGTTGGTTTGCTGGTCGCCGCCACTCGAAGATGCAGTTTGAGGTCAAGTTATGTTGGATATTAGACTCGGGGTGCTGATTGAAGCAATCGTACGTGGATGCAATGTTGTCATTTCAAGTCCCGGATCATTAATACCGGGAGGTGCAGCGAATGTCAAATAGCGATATTACCATAGTGACAGACACATTATGTTTGACATGATAGCGGGAAACTACAGAATATATATACACGCATGTTTCGAATGAGAAAAACATTCGCGCGGGAGGATAGCACTTAATAGTGTAACGAGACCAAGGGTAACCTAACGCGACTCCCAAGGTGTGTGAAAATTGATACATGATGGATCATCGGGATGAGCTTGGGCCAGTGAGAAGGGACGATGGGACGGGTAAGGAGGAGGGAGACTTGAAACAAAGTCCCAAGGTGTGGAAGGGAGAGGGAGAAGAGTCGCATGCCGCTGGGGATAGACAGGTTAATGCAAGAGAAGTAGAAAAGGGTGACAAGTCGGATAGCTCAAACTAGAAAATGGGGATAATGTCTTTTTGAATGTGGGCAGAACGCGCGGGAGATTGCACACGATTAATGGTCTAACAGCCACTGGAGAAAAATTCCAAAGTTGCGATATAAATAGGGAATGAGGTACGCGGTTCAGATGTGCCCGGCTATATAGATGTCCGCAATACGTCGCACATGGGTCTTCCGCGTGCAAAAAAAAAAAAACAAAAGAAGAAGGAAGCAAAGCACACCATATTCCACAGTCCGATCAACGATAAATCCAGTGGTTCACTTGGTGCATGTGATGCGACTGCAACAGACCAAAAGTACCTGACAGCACTCTCAACTTGCGAGTGGATACGAACGTTGTTGGAATCAGACATTTCCGACATTACCGATGACGCGTCGTCCACTTAGGATCCATTTGTTCTTTTTTCTTCATTGTTTTATTTTTCTCATTTCTCCTATTTATCATTATCTCAATTGCTGCGCATTTCCTATCATAACATTCCACAGTCTCGTAGTATAAAGAGCAGTAGATAATTTATGTCTCCTCAGCCGTATTACCAACAACTGAGGGTGAGACATTTAGTTTTCTAACCCAGATATGCTGTACTAATGCGTCTGTAGACATTTTTTAGGTATTAATGCATTAGAGTCGCATTACCAACGACTGGGACATTTCAAAGTGAGAAACCGTGTCTGTGGCTTGGGATAAAGGTAGAAATAGGGACATACATTCTGGAACGGACCGAGCGATTGACACTCAAGAACATGCGATATGTTTCACGGTCCCGGCGCATGGCAGCACGAAGATGTGAGTTGAACGTGCTACACATTCTTCTTGTTTCCTCGACGCTGCGAAGAACGGCACCAGGAGGGATGTAGCATAACATTGTTAGTGGTATAAACGCGTGTTTTATACAACTGTGGGTAAGGAGTGTTTGGAATGTTGAGAGAACGAGAACGAAAGACGCTTGGGGCCTGGGGAAGAGAATAGACGTTCAAGCCCCATTTAAGCAGGAACAATTGGATTGTTTGTCATAGTCTGCAGGTGAGAGAATATAATATTTTCTTGGACGGTGATCCACCATATAACAATAAAACAGATCTTCCTGGAAATAGGACATCTCATGTAGGCAATTAGAAATTGGCACAGTCAAGCTGCCAGCTTCTAGAAGCTGGCCTTACAGCAAGTGGCACACTCACATTCTGTCAATTTCACTTATGAAACCTAAGTGCTTACATGAGATGTCCTACCGAGCGAATAGTATATTCTCTCACCTGCAGAGTATGACAAACAATCCAATTGTTCCTGCTTTCATGGAGGCTTTGCTTTCCATATCGGTGCTTTGAAGTGACAAAGTCCACTCGTCCAATTTGCTCATCTGCAGTTGTCAACTCTCCTACTAGCACTATAAATGGGGCTTGAACTTCCGTTCTATTCCCCAGGCCTCAACCGTCCTTCGTTCTCGTCATCTCAACATTCTCGACACTCCTTACTCACCACTCAATAAAACCCCCGTTTCTACCACTAATCATGTTATGCTACATCCCTCCTGGTGCCGTTCTTCGCAACGTCGAGGAAACAAGAAGAATGTGTAGCACGTTCAACTCCCATCTTCGTGCTGCCATGCGCCGGGACCGTGAAACATATCGCATGTTCTTGAGTGTCAATCGCTCGGTCCGTTCCAGAATGTATATCCATATTTCTGCCCTTCATCCCAAGCCACAGACACTGTTTCTCACTTTGACGCTTTCTTACCTTTTAGGATCGACTTTTGGGACGCGTGGAGCATCTGGTTCGCGCTACTGGACAATTTCGACAGTAGACACAGGCATAGCAGACTCCTTGAGCATTTCATCAGCATTCCTCGTGGCCCTTACACCATGCACATGCGGAAAAATCCGGTTACTGGTCAAAGAATCATTGAGATCGATATCGCGGAGGATATTTGCAGGGTTGAACGTCATGTTTTCACTCTTGATTGAGAATCCGTGACCGAGTGCATCGGCTGCACTCATAGGCTTTCTCATGTAATCTCGCCCTGGTCACCTCATGGAATGTGTGTGTTTTTTTTCTACGTATCATTCATTGGGATATACTGAGGATCCTTGGAGCAGGTTCCTAAACCCAAAATCGCGACAGAATCCATTGGGCACCCACAATGTCTGTGTAATATATTTTTAAGGCTCCAGTCCTAGCTTTTATCCAGTATGTTTTTCATACTACATACATACTACATATATATTGTCGAGACCAAGGGCGCGACTCCCAAGGTGTGTGAAAATCCATACATGAGGCAGCGAGAAGGGACAATGGGACGGGTAAGGAGGTGGGAGGCTTGAAAGAAAGTCCCCAGTTGTGGGAGGGAGAGGGAGAAGAGTCACATGCCGCTGGGGATAGACAGGTTGATGCACGCGAAGTAGAAAAGGGTGACAAGTCGAATGGCTATTCGCACTAGAAAATGGAGGGTAATGTCTTTTTGAGTGTGGGCAGAACGCCAGGGAGATTAGACACGAATGATGGTCTAACGGCCATTTCAGAAAAATTCCAAAGTAGTGATATAAATAGGGAATGAGTTACGCGGTTGAAATGTGCCCGGCAGTATAGATGTCCGCAACACGTCGCACATGGAGCGTCCGCGTGCAAACAACAAAAGAAGAACATCCCATATTCCACAGTCCGATCAACGATCAATCCCGTGGTTCCCTTGGTGCATGTGATGCGACTGCAACCGGACCAAAAGTGCTTGACAGCACCCTCAACTTGCGAGTGATTACGAACGTGACTGTTATACTGGTCCTTCCTCCTAGCACCGATAGTAAAGTATACGGATGAGTTTCTCGACCAGGGTGCATGCGGCTGTGTGAGTGTAGCCATCGTTGTTGATCCTTTCTCTAAGACAGTAAGACACGCAATGTCAAGAGGTGTTGTCACCGTGAGCTTGAAGGACTCCATTTTAGCTAGGATTTGCATTTTAGTGCAGTACGGGACAGACAAACTCAACCAACAATTTTGACCTAGTTTTCTGGCGAAATCGGCTCATGGAAATTGAAAATTGATAATAGACCATTAGAAGAAGTATCCTGCATCAAAATAAAGTCACTGGTAAGAGCCAATTGTTCTCAAGAACTATTTTCATTTTGGACATGTCAAAATTTTGGCCACACACACACACACACCCCACCCCCCCCCAAAAAAAAAAAAAAAAAACCTGCAAAAAACTGGAAAAATATGCAATTGAAAGCTATGATTAAGTGGCATGTGATTCCAATAAAATTGTGAAAAATTAGCTATATACCCACTCATAAACAAATAAATACAAATCTGGCACAATCATTACCCAGCCTTGAGATCCTGTATAATGCCTGGTGGCCACTGTCCAAAAAGCAAACAAAACATGACTGACTATGGAATCAGAATAAGGATCAGGTTACTAAAGGAGATCAACATAGAGAGCCTCTAACAACACCTACAGATTCAGAATCTGACAGGGAACTGCCAACTTCTGCAAACATTTTTTACAACTGTGCCATGGGTGGAGTGCATTTTGGTTTGGAGGGAGAGGAGAGTGAGAGTGAAGGAGCCTCTGAAGTGGACAATTTTGAATATGAGGACTTGAGGGGGGGGGGGATCCAGATTCAGAATGGGACAAAACAGTTCTTGGAGAAAGGGGTTTCAATGTTCAAGGCAAAAAAGCAATGTGTAAACCTGTTTGCCCAACTAACAACACAAAACTGCTATATGGCTTGCATCTCAGTCACCAAGATGTTTTTTCAAAATCAAATTTCTCAGTTGGAGGCACTTCTTCACAATGCAGGGCATGGAAGGTATCTTCTTGCCTGAATTTGATTGTCAGATGAACCCTATTGAAATGGCATGTATTAATTTTTATCAATTTCTTGCATTATTTTATGAAACTAAAATATGACAATAGTACTGGGCATGGGTAAAATTATGTTATTGAGAGAATTCCAAAGAAGACATTTGAGGATGCAAAGACAGCAGTAACAGAATCCCTTGATGCATGCCCAGCTGATGTGATATGGTGGTTTATAAATCATTATTGGCAATTCATGGCTGCATATCGCAAGGGACTTACTGGGAATGCAGCTGCTCAGGCTGTTTGAAAGCAAACCAAGCATCACATAGTTACTATAAAAGCCATGATGTCAATTGAAGCTATACCTAACTCAAATTTATCTCATACCATTGAGATTTAGGGGGAAAAGTTGCACTGAAAAGCCCCAAAAATTTTGGCCACCTGTAAAGCCCATGGGAAAAACACTTCAGAATTTTTTTATTTTTTATTTTTTATTAATTTTATGATGTATTTTGACATTCTGAATCTGAATTTAACATCAGTTTGTTCACCAAAAAATTTGTGGTCACTCAAAACCAAATTGGTTGAGTTTGTCTGTCCTGGTGGTTTGAGTCACGTGCCAGTTCATCAATTGTGGGAGTGCTGGTTACGTGTGCGGAAATTCAGTCTCCGCGCTGCGGTGGTGAACTGGAAATTTTTTCGACCCGTATTCGATTCTCTAGCGTAAGCCTCCAAAAAAACAATACGGGTCGACATTTCTTCATTTTTCTTCAATAACCTGAGGTCGTCCGCATATATCTGGACCCTGATGCCGCAAGTCGCCACAAGGATCGACTGGCCTTTGTGCATACCATTGTGCGATTGAAAGCCGACAACCTCAGGTTATTGAAGAAAGATGAAGAAATGTCGACCCGTATTCGTTCTTTGGAGGCTTACGCTAGAGAATCGAAACTCTCACTTGCTCAGCAGGAAGAGGCATTTCATCAGCTCTTGCTAGGTATCCTTGTCTGTCGACGAAATGTTTCTCTGCCTAGACCTGTCACCCGACTGGAGTCTCCCAAACTACAGCTCTCGGTCGCACCCAAGATGCTGAATTCCACCCATATCGTTGATGAAGTAACGGACGTGATTCAAACAAAGGATGGCTTACCTCAACTACTTATGCAACTTAACGCCAATGTCATAACTACTATGGTTGCTGCCAACAGGCACTCGGAACAGACTGTTGGATGCTGGGAAGATGCCGCACAGAGCTTCCTCATCCAGTTACTTATGATGCGAAAGGTTGCTCGTAAATTGCTGGCTGAGAACAAGGTGAAGGCCCACTTGACGAAGCTTTTGCTCAGCATCAAGCAGCGGAATATGCAGACCATGGAGGAAGAAAACGAGAAGACTACCAGTCATTTAATCATACAGATGCTTATGCTCCGAAGCCAACACTCACGTCATATGTCGACTTGTAAATCCGCTTTCCCTGGCGTGCGCCTATTATCGCTTGTCAGAAGGTTCACACCTTCCGGCTCCTTTCCTTCACTTATGGCCAAACTCGAGGAACTTCGGCTGTCGGAAGCGCAAGCGCGTGCAGAGAAGAAAAGTCTAGTCGAGTCGCTGTCTCTTGTCCTTACCGCCCTGGACAACTCAGGCATATTCATCACTTTGAAGACGAAACAGTCGATTGAAGGCAAACAGTCGACTCCAGATCAGTTGTCGACTCCAGAAGAAACGTTGACGTAACCGATGGCTGGTTGGGAATCAACTTGGCCGCGAGAGGTAAAACTGGCTTCATTGTACGACTCGTAGCTATATCCACCTCTAGACATGACACTAGCTCTCGATGGTTGAATCAGACTCAAGTATAAACTTGGCTCCGGCGGTCCAAAAATGTGGTTGTGGGTTGAAGGTAAGATTGGAGACCGTGCCACATTCATAGGTGGTGTGCCTTGGGGGAAATTCGAAAGAAAGTTGGTTGTTTCGACCATGCTGTGGCTTAGATGTGTATTGAAATTTATGGAGGTCTGAGCATCATAGATGTGACGATATCCGGAATTAAACTGCCTCGGAATGAAAGGTTGATTCGTTGGCGGTCCCAATTCAAAGGCTCTGGCACCAATAGAGTCGGACGGAATGCCAGGATGATCAACGAGCTCGTTCTGGCTTTGGTATTCGCTTGGAAAATGTTGCGAAGGAAGCCTCCAGCTGTGGCTAAGCTGCTGGTAGATGGGAAAGCTGATTTCGATCTCAGAGAAGACCAGATGATCACATTACGTCCTGGGATTCCGCCCGACTCTATTGGTGCCAGAGCCTTTAAATTGGGACCGCCAACGAATCAACCTTTCATTCCGAGGCAGTTTAATTCCGGATATAGTCACATCTATGATGCTCAGACCTCCATAAATTTCAATACACATCTGAGCCACAGCATGGTCGAAACAACCAACTTTCTTTCGAATTTCCCCCAAGGCACACCACCTATGAATGTGGCACGGTCTCCAATCTTACCTTCAACCCACAACAACATTTTTGGACCGCCGGAGCCAAGTTTATACTTGAGTCTGATTCAACCATCGAGAGCTAGTGTCATGTCTACAGGTGGATATAGCTACGAGTCATACAATGAAGCCAGTTTTACCTCTCGCGGCCAAGTTGATTCCCAACCAGCCATCGGTTACCGGGGCATTCCACAACAGAATGGAGTTGCAGAACACACCAATTGTACAGCTGCTGAGGCTATTACCAACATGCTTGCCAAATCTACCCACAACATGAGCACCCTAACAAATATCAAGGGGGTTAGCATTTGGTGTCATTGTTTTACAAGTAGTTTTGGTTGGAGGTTGCTGCTCACTCAAGAGGTTACTTTTACAGTTCTGGGTAAGGCTCACTTGAGTGATTATCTTCTAGTCTATCAGATAACTGGCTGAAAGATCTGATGATGGCAGTGCAAGTATTCATGGATGCAGGTGTACCTGACATTCAAGGTCCAAGTTGTCAAATTGGTTTGTAAATGCGATTGGCGCAAGCATAACCCTCAAAATTATTATTTTTCGAATCCAAAACTCAAAGAAGTCGAGTCTCCGGAACAGGAGGGTTAGAACTATTGACTCTTGGCAGGGCACATACAGGCTGCATTAAACACCCGTATAATGGTTTTCTTTCTTGAGTTGTTCAAGAATTCATCAATATATATAACTGAAGCATTACTGGTACAGGTATGCCACCGAGCTTATCCAAGACTCTGAGACATGACTTTCCAACGAGTGGCACATCAATGTCCATTGCGCTTGTAAACATATTCTCATAAATGTAAGATTGAGGCCACCGACGGTGAAGTACCGTTGCCAAAAGTTTTTGTTTTGCGGTTTATTATCAAGTTGATCTTATTAGGTGAATGAATCTATGGAGAATCTATATAATCCCCCCCGGATCAGCCACACCAAAAATTATTCCTGGTTCGTAGCGGCCTCAAAATCAAGCTCAAGAATGACTCGCTCCGGGTGGAGCACATGGAAGCTGATTACAGCCCCCTTTTCCAGCAAGGATATCGGAGATATTTTTTCCCCACTTATGACGATTGTAATAATCCCAAGTTTTTGTTTTCAAAGTGCCTGCATCCACACGTATGGCTGAGAAATGACCCGCAGTCAACATGGCAGATTCTGGAAGAGGCATTACAGCATGTGGCTCACTTAGATGCTGTTAATGTCGCTTATGAAACCTTTTTTGGTTTACATGAGATGTCCTATTTCCAGGAAGATCAGTTTTATTGTTATATGGTGGATCGGCGTCCGAGCGAATATTATATTCTCTCACCTGCAGAGTATGACAAACAATCCAATTGTTCCTGCTTTCGTGGAGGCTTTGCTTTCCATATCGGTGCTTTGAAGTGAGAAAGTCCACTTGTCCACTTTGCTCATCTGCAGTTGTCGAATCTCCTACTAGCACTATAAATGGGGCCTTGAACGTCCGCTCTATTCCCCAGAACCCTCAACCGTCTTTCGTTCTCGTCGTCTCAACATCACCAACACTCCTTACCCACCACTCAATAAAACCCTCGTTGATTCCAGTTACAATGTTATGCTATGTCCCTCCTGGTGTGGTTCTTCGCAACGTCGAGGAAACAAGAAGAATGTGTAGCACGTTCAACTCACATCTTCGTGCTGCTATGCGCCGGGACCGTGACACATATCGCATGTTCTTGAGTGTCAATCGTTCCGTCCGTTCTAGAACGTATGTCCATATATATCTGCCTTCATCCCAAGCTACAGACACACACGGTTTCTCACTTTAACGCTTTTCTTACCCTTTAGGATCGACTTTTGGGAAGCGTGGGGCATCTGGATCGCGCTATTGGACAATTTCGACCGTAGACACAGACGTAGTAGACTTGTCGAACATTTCATCAGTATTCCTCGGGGCCGGTACACCATGCATATACGGACAGATCCGGTTACTGGTCAAAGAATGATTGAACATCGTGTTTTCACTCCTCGTTGAGAATCTGTAACCGAGGCCATCGGCTGTACTCATATGCTTTCTCGTGTAATCTCGCTCTGGTCGCCTCATGGAATGTGTGTTTTTTTGTTGTATGTATCGTTCAATGGGATATACTGAGGATCATTGGAGCAGGTTCCGAAACCAAAAACCGCGACAGAATCCATCGGGCACCGAGCATGTCTTTGTAATATGTTTTGTATACTACATATATGTTGGTGCCACTGGGAAGAATTTGCTGTAATATTTGTCCAGGGAAAACGTTGTATATGTATATTTATATTCTGCACAATATGTGGAATTGTTGCAATTCGTCCTGTAAACCACAATACCCTGCATGATTGTCCTGTCATCGTAAGAAATCTGGCCCGACATGAGCTCTGCTGCAGCATTTTGTTTATGAAATTGGATACTGATCACGCCGTATTTGGAACGCGCCCAGCATTCCGGTTCTTTTCCGAGAAGCGGTGTCGCCCAGTCCTGTGATCAGCATCAACGCCCTTTTCCACGAAAATGATGGCTGGGGGCTGAGTCAAAGTCCTTGGAGCAGGGTTGACATGTAAGTTCCCGGAGTTACTTCGAAGCAGGTGAACCAAGTGGAGAAGAAGCAAGAAGGAAGAAGCGGGAACAATGTTCCACAAATGTGTTGGCTTCGACCACTTTTTCGTCGCCAGCGAGACTCGGGCATGTGTGGTGCTGCTTCCCTAAGAGGCCGGTGGGGGGGGCTGCGGCAATTGCCAGACATTTCGAAGGGCTTGACTAAAAGGAGATCCCGTCCGAATCACGTGCCGATCACGTTTTGAATGGCTCGTATTATAAGAGACAAGATCTACGACCACCATCTCCGAGAACATATATGTCTACCGTATCCGCCCCACGTCGCGATTGTGCGGTACAAACGCCATCTGATTCAACCGGGCTCATAATCGCTGCCGATGGGGTTGCAGATGCGCAAGCAGTGGATGCTCCTGTGCACTCACCCCAGAGCACAGGCCTCTCTACCGATGCTTCGCGCGAGTGCGATGCAGGCGTACCGTATAGTTTGCGATGGCCGCATCAACCATCCCCTGCTAATGCGAGTGCCGCTCAACGACACTTTGCAAAGTACGAGCCTAACCAGTTGAAGGAATTCAATGACGACATTGAACTCGGATGGGATTGTGCTATATGGTGCGTGATGTGGTTTTTTTCGTGCGATGCGTGAGTATGCTGATGTACATTGCTCTTGTTAGTCTAGAGACGGCGGAAGATCCTTGTGTTACACGATGTGGTCATTTGTACTGCCAGGCGCATCTTAACCATGTACGTCTGTCCAAAATTGCACCATTCTCGTCCGCCGACGTCCTTCTTAGTGGCTATCTACCCACCCCTCTTGTCCCGTCTGCAAAACACTCTGCACACCCTCGCAAGACGTTGTGCCTATTTTCTCCCGGGGCCGCACATCCCCCGTGCCCTCGTCCATCCCTTCTTCGCCGGCGTCTACTACTCCTTTGGAAGATGAATATTATCAGGATCGTTATGCTCCCTATGCCCCTCTTACACCACAGAGTCGGTCCGGATCTCCAACGCCCACTCAATGGCCCCATGGCATGACACAGAGTGAATGTATGTTGGCCGATTATGATATAATTCCCAATGAACCAGTTCTATCGATTCCTCCTATTCCACCTGTATCGCCGTCTGCTGCATCGCCTGCCTTGACCGCGATGCAACCGCACCCGCATCCACTTATGGCGTCTTACCTCCTTGCACATTACCTTGGCATCGCTTTGCGTATCGTGGGGCTGGCGATTCTTTTGGGTGTTCTGTTGCGCTGAGGCGGCATGGTTTTCCTCATCACACCAATCTTCCTATTCATATCTCCTCATATTTTGTCCACATCGTCATCTCTTTGGGCTCATCTCCATATCATTCATTGTCTCTTTTTTTTCAGGTTAGCATTTTGACTCGTGTATCTTTTTTGTTTAGTTTTGGTTGTAATAGTTTGCTGTATACTCATTAATCGTCTCTCAAGATTATCACGTTCTTCGACAGTCTGTGACGGTGGATAGTAAAAAGGGACACTTGGGTGGTCACTTCCACGAGACGTTTTAGCGTATAAATGAATAATATTTGATTCGGTACCGATGAGGATCGTTTGGGCTGCTTCAATTGGTAAACTTTCGTTGTACTTGGTGTCAGGGCACCAGATCGGCCCTGGAACTTTCATCGTCTGTGGGTAGGTGAAATTGTGAGGGCATATGGATTGAAAGGACAACTCAGACGTGGCTAGGTTGGTGAAATGAATTTTTCGTTTTTTTTTTCCGTTCATCGCGATTTCTTGACTGGGCTTGGTGGTGCTTGTTTAAGCGCCCCGTTGGTGTGTAGTGTGATTTCCTGGGGATATACCAGATTTGACCAGGGAAGTTTGGTGATTTGAAATTAATGGGGGTGAGTGTTGGGCTAGTTCAAGGCAGATCGCTATGATATAGTAAATTGCTTGGGTTTCTGAAGCGGGAGCTCGTTCACTTAGGGACTATGGGACAAGATGTACTGTGGGGTGGAAGGCTGGGATGTAAATATTTAGTGGTAATGAGCCGAATAGCTTGAGTTTATTAAGGGGGGTGCTGAATGCAGGATTTGGTGCAAGAGGAGTATGAATTGGATATTAACGATGGGTGAGATATTAGGGGTTCTCAGTGTGTGATATTATGGTCTATACATTCATTACTATTGCAGATGATTGGCAAGACTTTGTGTGCAAGGTAGAACATCGGCCATGGTGCATGCAAAGTAATGTGTACCTGGTATTTATACTTCACCTGCGAAAGGGAGAATTAGCGCCGCGGAGCGCGCAGCCGACTCCAACATTATCCTTTGCGACTGATTCCCTACGCCCACGTGCTGTCTATTCCACCATATTCCTTCCATAGTCTCTTCCACCTTTAGATCGTTCGAGATCGTGTTCCAAGATCACAGATGTCCTCACAACGCGTTCGCACATTTCCACCAAACCCTAATTCGACACGAGGCACGTCGACAAAGCTTGGATCTAGCGGTGATAAAATCATATATGCTAACGGGAAGAGTATCGTGGTGCGTGGGGTTATCGTTGGCATTGTCGAGCATTGTTAGACTGCTTAGTGGGGTCGTGAATACAGATCAGAGACCTATCGGTCGGTTTTCTCGTTATAACCTCTGCACCATGGTGTCTTATTGAGCGGGTGGTTTGTATCCAGAATAGCGCGAATGATATTGTGTATTCTGGCCATGTGCAGCCAACTACTGTCGCTCGTATCTCGCCCTCGGGATATTACGCTGCATCCGCAGACACTCAGGGCAACGGTGCGTTGCACCATGTTACACCCTGGACGCGACGATGAATGCTTACCAGGTCTTGAATTCTACTTTTGATGTTATAGTGCGAATTTGGGATACGGTCGGTGCGGATCAGGTGCTCAAGGCTGAGTATAAAGTACTCGGTGGCAAGATGTACGTTTCTTGGGTTTATGTTTATCTCACGTTTTTCTCTCACTGACTGACGTCATTCAGAAATGACCTCTCGTGGGATGGTGAAAGCAAGCGTATCATTGCTGTTGGCGATGGTCGAGAGAAGTAAGTGTTCCTCCGCACTAAAGTCCTGCCACCGTTTTTTCACCTCCGCGTGTTCGAATACCTACCATTTCAGATTTGGACATGTCTTTCAGTTTGATACTGGAACTTCAGCCGGTGAGATCGTTGGGCATGCCAAGGCACTCAATGCCGTTGCTATACGACACCAGCGCCCGTTTCGTGCCGCAACGGCCGGTGATGATGGACTGATCGTGTTCCACACTGGTGTGTCTTTTTTGAGAGAGGATCTTACATGTTGTGCTGAGCGCTGACGTGCGGTCGACAGGGGCACCGTATAAGTATGATAAGGTATGCGCGACCAGTTTTTTGTTACTTGTCTCCGTGTTGCCAGACAGCTCATGTGCACGAGCAATAGACCCTGAAAGCACACTCTAAATTTGTACATTCGGTCGCGTATGCGGCATCTGGAACGCATTTTGTGTCCGTGGGTGCCGATGCAAAGGTATTCTTGTGGGATGGCGTTTCTGGAGAACGTGTGGCGGAATTCGTGGATGGGGATGATGCGCACAAGGGGAGTGTGGTGAGTAAGATCGACTATTGGAATTTGAATTAAATTTGATCGTATGTGTGGGTAGTACGGAGGGGCGTGGGCTCCTGATAGTAAGAGCATCGTCACTTCGTCGGCAGACTGTACTGTGAGATTATGTGTGTGTCCCGTTATAGCTTGCGTGTGATATTCCTTGTGTACGCTGACCATATTCCTCATCAGGGGACGTTGAAACCCGTAAAGCTACCACGATTTGGACGGTTGGCTCTGGTGTAGAGCATCAGCAGATCGGAAACACGTGGACAAGTAGCGGGACGATAGTTAGCTTGAGCATGGGAGGTCTGTTGAACGTATTCGACCCGCGTGAGGGCACGGGCCCTGTCAAAATTATTCATGTAAGTTCCCCCTTTCACCTTGATGAGGTTCGGAGAGTTACAGTTCGTGTGTGGAAGTGCGAATTGGGGCACTGAGGAGATTTATCACAACCCTGTTGATAACATACTCCATCACAGGGCCCACAGAAAGCCATAACATCCACATCTATATCAACTTCGTCATCGACGTTTTTCGCAGGCTCGGCTGATGGACGTGTTTACACACTCTCCGTTGCAGATGTAGACGGTGGTGCAGCTCGGTATGAGCCCGTGCAGGGTGCTGGGCATACTAATCTTGTGTCTGGCATTGCGAGTGCTGGAGATAGTACGTGGAGTGTTGGGTTTGATGATGTTGCGCGGGAGGTGGAAGTGAAGGGAGAGAGTGTTCAGAGATTTTCGGAGTGAGTTTCAATTTTTTTTTTGATAAGATTATGTCTTTGGGGGAAGGAAGGAGCGGTGGGTGATGCGGAATTGGGGCGGGACAGCTGATAATCTCTCGTGAGGCTCGATGTTAATCATTTTTTTTTTCACAGTGTAGTATACGGACCGACGGCGTCGCAACCGAAATGCGTTGCCGTATCTGATGACAGACATGTTTTTGTCGCGGAGGCGGGGCATGTTGAGGTTTTGCGCTCTGGACAGCGTGTATGCTCTGTTGAGGCGCAGTATGGTGCGATCAGTATAGATGTGAGCGTAGGGACGATGGCTGTTGGTGGGGAGGTGAGTGTGTGTTTCTTCCACTTGATGTCTGGGTGTTATGAATCTGTGATGCTCTTTGGCGATCAATTGATTTTTCACTTTCTAAATCTTTCTATTGGACATGGGATCATCTCGAGAGTTGTCGTTTTTATCTAGATATGTATTGTAGCCCTCCTGCTGACCTATCTCACGTTTAGGACTCAAAGGTCCACTTGTATGACTGGAACTCGAATGGGACTCTCACAGTGGCGGGTGTGCTGGAGGGTTCAAAGGGTCCTGTAAGCTCTTTGGCTTTCGCTCCTGGTGGAGATTTGCTAGCCGTAGGAGATGTAAGTCTCTCACTCGGTCTTCCTTCCTGCCTTTGGGTTCTAAACACCTATTTTTGGTATCTAGAGCACGGGGAAGATTATTGTGTACGATGTTAAGGCGCGCAAGGTTCGCATTTCTGAGTATCATCCCCCCTTTCGGTCACAAGGACCCGGTGTTAATTGTTTTTTTTTTTTTTACTAATTTCCTTGCTTGCTCTTTGTTTGTTAGGCGACAATCTCGCGGTGGACGTTTCACAGTTCGCGAATACATTCGTTGGCGTGGACGAAGGACGGAGCTCATGTTGCTTCGGGGTCACTTGATACGCATGTGTATGTGTGGAGTGTTGCCAAGGTAGGTGTCATGGGGAATGTTGTTGATTTTTTTGCAATTGCTTTGATCCTTCGCGGCTACGATGCACTTCAAATTATCTTTACAATATTCTCTAAATTTTTTTTCTGACTTTTTTTTGCTTAATCTCCTGGTAGCCCATGCGGAATATCGCGATCAAGAATGCGGGTCCGGGAGGCGTTTGGGGCGTGCAATGGGTGGCAGATTCTTCGAAGGGGAAGGCCAAGTTGTTGAGTGCAGGTGCGGACGGGGCGGTGAGGATGTGGGAGGTTGTATTCCATGTGTAGAGGATCTTAGGTGGTGGAGGGATGGGGATGTAGCAGTACAGATACAATGTGTGTTTGGGACTGATTCTAATAATAGGTACGTGTCGACGAGTGCGATGAATACGAGACAGGGTAGGACACCAAATATAAATTATTTCGAAATCACTTTTGTCTTGGTGAACTCATCTCATGCGAGTTACATAATGTGACGAGTATCAATTAGAGAAGATTGATCAAATGTTTAAGAGACTTTGGTAGCAGTAGCCTAATAATAGATACGTGGCGAGTGCCATGAATACGAGACAGGGTAGGACACCGAATATATTTTCTCCAAATCACTGTGTCTTGGTGAACTCATCTCATGCGAGTTACATAATGTGACGAGTATCAATTAGAGAAGATTGATCAAAGGTTTAAGAGACTTGGGCCGTGTAACCCGGTACCTTATTTTGATGATACTCAAACAAACTCGCGTTCCTTTCCCACGTTCTTATTTTGTTTAAAAGTATACAATTTACAAACACAAGTTGGCATTTTGGCCTTTAGTATTCGCCGGATTCAACGAGACCCTCCTCAGCACGTTTCTTGGCTTCGTGCTTGGCTTTTTCCTTGTCGACAAAGTCGAGGCTATAAAACATTTGGTCAGAATCAAAGGGGTTGTCATGGTTATGGGGTGGTGTCTAGGGCTGGACGTACCCCTTGGTCTCGACAATCCGGTCGATGAAGGCTCCACTGAAGGCGGCCAAGAGCTCCTTGGCTTTGCTATAATGATAGTCAGAAATCGGTCACTTGGTTGGGGTGTGGAGGAGAAAGGCTAGACGCACGCATGGCTGTCAGGCTTGCCGTTCTTCGCGACGTGGGCCTCGTAGGCCTTGGCAGCCTCATAGGCTGCAGCACCGGCGATAAGCTCATGGGAGAGCTGAGCCTTGTGACCAGCGGATTCGACCTGCCGCACCGGAGAGATAAGCGAATGAGAATGAAGCTACAAGGGAGTGATAGTGAGTGACATACCGCACTGTGGTCATCGCCGTGGCCAGATAAAAAGTCCAAAATACCCATAATGAAACGTGTAAAGTTGGATTGGTTGTGAAAGAGTAGTTGGTTGGGTGGTGGTGGAGGTAGAGAAGGAGAATGAGGGTTTTGATTGTTTCGTGGAGACCTCTTTATATATATAAATATTGTGGAACTCCGACAAATTGGTTATCCGCGGGACGGGTATCGCCGATGCTGTGCCCAATTTCGACACGGTATATTATCCGTAGCATTGCCTTGATGTCAATCATGGCACCTTCCAACCTAGCCGTATCCCGCCGGCAGGCGTTCTGCCCATGTGAAGGATAGATAGTGTCTCCTCTCAGCCTCTCTGGATGAATCCAGGTATGGGGTGTGTGTACCCCGAATGCGATTAGAATTTATCAGGATCATATGAAACCAAGGGAACTCCTTTGTTCCGCAGGCGAGATCGGGGGGGAACCCCCCGCCAGAGCCACGCCACATTGCGATGCACAGCGATGCACAGCAAACGCCATATATATATATATATATATATGACATGCAAACGCTTCCGAGACGGGGTCGGGATCTCCATGCGGCCGATGCTTCTCTTTGCTAGTGTTTTTATTATGACACGGGATTGGGTACGACCGTTATCCCCGTAGCATACTGTGCAAGGACTCGTCGGAGTGAGGAGAAGTGAACATGTGCCCTTACCCTGAGTGTGTGGGGTACATACAGGGTATGCACAGAGTGGCGATGTCGAAATTGTCCAGCGTGCCTGCATTTGATGATGTAGTGAGGAACGAGGCGGGGTCGCGGGTATATATATGGATCCACCTTCTGCCCACTTCCAGCCAAATCCTCTCTGGTGATGTCACTCTGTAAACGTAACTCCCGTGACGTCGTGAACCTGTACACACTCCAGTGGGTCAGGTATGATGGGGAAAATAATTTTCCCACGTGTATACGAGTGCGTAGGTTTGCCTCTATTGTGACAGCACTCCAGCCAGCTCTGGTTAAGCCAGGCTCTGTCAGACTAGTATAACTGAAATTTCAATTTGTAGCTTCAGTTTGAAACAAATAAAGAACAATTGTTATCCATGGCGTTATCATCAGGCATCCCTCCAGAGCAACATTTGGCAGTGCTGTATAATCAATGTATTAAACCTTTTCAAATATAGTAGGGCCCACAGATAAAATACAATGTAATACTCTGAAAATTATAACCCAAACCTGGATGCTTACCCATGAGAGGTTATATAGCTAGACCTCTGGACTTTTCACACATAATCATAGGTTCATATGGCAAGTAATCTCCTATATTAAATGCCATATTAACCCATTTGACCCTTCCACACTTGACTTTCATTGCAGTCACATGTGATCATGTGACCCCAATGGTTGGGAAAATATTGGAAAAATTATTAGAAAAATAGGATAGTTGATTCTTGGGTATGTTGTCAAAATAAATAGATTGAGCACTCAAATATTGATAAAGTCAGGACAAATTGATTTTTTTGGATAAGTATTGGATAAGTATATGTGCATATATTTGTCTCGGAATAGTCAAATCAATATAAATAATTCCCAGAAATTTCAGGGATGTTGGGCAATATTGTTTTGATTGTTATGTGGGCTAAGATCTCAAAAGGACAGCGAGTCTTTGAAAAGATCAATAAATATAATATATTTTGGCTTATTCTGACAGTAGAGGTAAACTAGTTATATATGACCAGTAATAGTACTCAGTGTGACTACTCTGATACAAATAGAACCACAGTTTACTCTATTGTTGTCTCAAGGGGGAAGCCATTACAACACTTCCGATCCACCACTTCTGATCCACCAGGTTTGAAAGAGCGCAGGCTGGTGCTTTGATCGACTTGTAATGACTGAGATGGGGACTCGCGACCATAACCAGGGCCAGGGATATCCTAGAATGATATGGCACACTCGGCGGATTTCAATCCTTGGGCTGCTCAGATTGATACAAACACCACGAACAACATTGGTTCGGGCCTTCTTGCATATTGGCGCAGAGGTCTAAAGTGAGAACTCTGACTAAGAGGACTTCAGAA